>JAIPRL010006675.1:0-26334 GCA_025469235.1 Pemphigus obesinymphae
AATGATAAACTTAATTAAATATTTTTCCACGTAACAATTTTTATTTTCTTGAAATTCGAATGCGTCTGACGCGTCTAGGAAAACAGTCATACATGGGCGTCCGTACACCGCGTCCAGACGCCGCGTCTGGACGCAGCTAGGAAAACGTACCTTGAGAGGTTTTTTTCATGGAAAAAACGGTGGAGAAAAAGTTAGCATTTTATATATAAGACGAGAAGCTCCGCTTCTCGTTGGGGACAAGCCCCCAAACCCCCAAAAGAGCTTCGTCGGCAACGCCTACCGGGTGAAACTCCTTGTAAGTATAACTACTTGTAGATGTAACTCCTTGTAAGCGGAAGTTCTTGTAGCTGAAACCCCTTGTAGGTGAAACTCCAGTATCAAATATTTCCTCACTGTAAAAGAAATTTGAAATAAATTAAGATATCGGGAATGATTATTTTTTTACTTTTGTATAGAAATTTGTATTTATATTGCATTTGTACTTCTATGGAAACTCACTATCCGATAGTGTCGGCCGATAAACAGGAACGATCATACTGGCCGGACGGGAACGATTCGAAGACAAAAGAGGTTCAGTCAGACGTTAAAACGTCGGAGAATCGCCAATTTGGCCTCCATGACGTTGATAATGATTGCAAAAGCCGACTTTATGAGTTCCAAAACAGTTTTTGGAAATACAGTGTAATAAGACGGTAGCGCGGGAAACGATTGAAAGATAAGAAACGGACGGCAGAACGGTTTTCTTCCATGCGGTCTATAGGGTGAACACAGCGCGTAACGGGGTGTACCTAAACTTCATGTCTCTGAAAAAGTTGAAATACCGACGAACGAATAGTCGTAAATCCAATGCAGGACGATGATTAACCTAGTTTTGGAATCAATGACACTGAAGTGTTACCTACATACATTTGGAAATTTACCTAGAATTGAAAGCAAGGACATTGGATTTGGATTTTGGCGGTTACTACCTTAATGAAAACATCACAAAAACCGACGTTCGATTATTTACATTTTTTTAAAAGGCGTGTCGTATACGCAGTGTCTAACATTTAAATTAAAATGAAAAATGTAAGTTATAAGTACCTATGTTCATTAAAAGACTAATTAATATATTAAATAAAATTTAAAAAGACGTGGAGATGACGAAATAAAATAATTTTTATGGGATGCAATCATCAAGTTATAATCAGGTAAAAATATTTACACTTTACACAAATTTCGAATGTATAGAAGAACCAGAAACAAATACATATAAACTCTCTACTACATCAAAAAACATTTTTAAGCCTATAACATTCTTGCAAACATCAGAAATAACCAGATTGAGTCTATGGTTATAACAATGTATATGAATCGTTTGAGGTAATTGTAATAATAATATATTTGTATATATTACAGTACAAATCTGTATAATAATCGATAACATTATAATCCCCCTTACCTAATAGTCAACTGTCATCGGTTGTAGTTTTATTTTTGCATTTCAGAACAATCTGATACCAAAGTCCAAATGCCACCTGTATAACATATTTTATTATGGTACCTAATCAATCTACCTATATAAACACGATTTACATCGTGTATATAAATATGCTGGTATACGTTTATCATAGTGTAATATACTTGAATATATCTCAATTTTAATACCTACACAGATATATCTGTTATTAGTACCTATACAATTTGTTGTATTTAATAACGAATAAGCACTATTATTATCAAAATATAATATGTAAAATAATAATTAATTGTTCCTATAATTTGTTGGTACCTATATTATTTTAATATAAAAATTACTATTATATCTATAGGGTACAAATATATCCGAAAAAAAAAAATACCTATTTAATTTTTGGGTGGGCCGGCCAAAGGCCAGAGCAATATATAGGTAGGCCGGGCCCACCAAGGCCCCCCCAAGTTACGTGCCTGATTTGATTTAAAAAAAATATATATTAACATAATGTAAGTTAATGATATTTTGTTAAATGTGATTTAAAGTAGTGATTTTATTTCACTCTCTAATCTCTATCATACACATAATAAATTGATAAACAAATGATAACGATTCTGAAAACTTATCCGGATTCATTATTAAGTTAACTTCGAATTACATACATTTTAGATTCTGAGCGAAGGAGCTAGTGGTTTTACAATGATGTTTATTTATTATTTTTCTTTAAGTCCACGCACATTTCGCGCAGCCCCATAGTAACTTTGCACCTATGAAGAAATTACTGCTTTTTCCAGCTACATTTTGTTTAAAAACAGGTGGGAATAATATTTATACCTACCTACTCTAGTTTTGTGATTATCACATAACGATTAATTGATGTTAATTATTATAGAATTGAATGATCAATTATTATTATATCTTCATTTTCTCATTCACCTTCTCTCCAAACTATTTTTATGTGATAATTAAAAAAAAAAAAAAAAACAAAAAAACAAAAAGTGTATTCTCTCAAAAAAGTATGATAATCGTGAATTCCTAAAGTTCCCAAACATTTTTAATTGGTATTGTATGTTTATTATCTTAATTATTTTATTCAACTGTATGTACGTTTTTAGAATTCAATTCGTGGTATATACTATGGTATATACTAAGCCTTTCAAAATAAATTGTTATATTTTATTCAGTGGACTTGGATAGTTCTGAAATGATCATGACAGTCTTTGGTTTGTCGTTATTAACTTAGTCTTGTCGGCCATGTTTACTCATTCTTGGTATTGGTCATGGTCCTGTTGAATCAATCTTGGTATTAGTATTGGTCTTGGTCTTATTTATTCAGCCTTGTTCTTGGTCTTGCGACATTCTTGCAGTCTTGCATTTTATTTTTACCAAATTAATTATATATAAGTGTAGATAATTTATTTATATACGTATATAATAGCTCTTGCGAATAATAAAAACGAATTATTTATTTTAGCGTTAAATTATGTATTTTAATACGTTAGTATACAGACATACAGTGAATATGTAGATTACAGGTCATGAACATTTTCGGATACTAATTTTTGTATATTATTCTAACTACTTAAACTATTATGATATTGAAAATTCAATATAAATATAATAATATATATATATATATATATTACTTTTTATTGTTTCAATAATTCCACAGTATTTTATTTTGGATAATGCGAAACAGATGTGGATACCGATTTGGAAACAAATATTTGGTAAAATATAAATAAATCGGTGTCGTATACGTCAATGGAGGTTTTGACGTATGCGGCAACACAAATTTATAAAACAAAACTTAAATACAACCGCAAACGTATATCAATATATAAAACATAAAATATATTATCTCGCCTTTTCGGAGGTCTCTTGTGAGTACCTTCTCACGAGCGAGACTGAAAACATGATACCATATCATTTTTTATTAACAGTACCTAATAGGTGATTAGAAAAAAAGCAACATAGATAATTTATGATTTCGGCGGCCGCGGTGACATTTTTAGATTTGTTAGTATACACGTCAGCATGAACACATTCATATACATATATACATATTTATAACATTTACCTATAAAAGTAAAATATATATATATAGTTTAGCCGTACCTACTACAGTTCGCTGTTTTTATATAAAGTATAGGTATCCTCATATTTTGTATAATATGGGTCATATATAATTTTGATTAAATATTTGTGAATATAACAGATATTGTTAATGGTATAAATATGCATTGGAATTGTTGTTTGAATTAAAACATTTTTAAATAAACCCGATATTAATAAGATAAAATAAAAAAATGTATTATGTAAACTAAAGAGTCCCATTTTGTTAAAAATAATAATAAATAAATAAATAAAATAATCCCAATATATATATAATAATAATAATAATAATAATAATCGAACGAAATGAGTTTGAAATAATTCTCAAAAACTAATATAAACAATAATTGGTTTCATAAGTACATAAATATGGTCATATAAGAAAACAAATATTAAATCATTGTAAAGAAAGTGAAATATACATTAAAAGAAATACGATTTTCAAAATGATATTAATAATATTAATTACTTTTAATTATTAATTATTATTTTAAAGAAAAATTAAAATGTTAAGAAAAAATAATTGATCCTGTGAATATATAGGTAGGTAGGTACTTAAAAAAACGCATATAAAATTCATTGTACCTATAGAACGTGAGAGAAAGAAAAAAAAAACATATTGTCACATTTACTGGAATTATATAGGTTCATGGAAAAAGTTAATCGATAAGGCAATTATTTTATTTTTTATGCAAAGTTATCTGATATTTGTAATATTCTAAAATTGTGTTCATATAATGGTATTTCATAATATTTTTCGTTCATAATAGGTACCAAACTAATAAAATATACCTATTATGCATATTCATAATTGTTAAATGAGCGATTTCTATCAACGGTTTTTTTTTTGTCTTATTAAATTGTCTACGTTTTTAAATTAATTTTTATTATTATATTTATATATATATTTTTAATTGTAATGCGATTTCCCGAGACAGTCAGAAAGACAGCAGCTCGCATAATGCTCGATTGCCGTATAATATTTTGTGTAGGGAAAAAAATATCATCCATTATTTCCATATAATCATAAAATTTTTGTTTACTATTAGCCTATGAAAAATACAATGTTAAATTCTGACGATGAATCGTTTAAAAGTTTAATTTCGTTGATTTCCATAATATGTCTTATTTTTGTAAATTTGATATTTTTATTTTTATTGTCATTACCTATATCATAAATTCGAATATCGTATAATCATTATTCTCAGCTATATATATATAAAAAAAATTAAATAAAGTTAAGACCTGAAAAAAATAAGTAATAATATAAGGATATATATATATATATATATATGAAAAGAAATCTTATTATTATTTTATACCTAATATATTTCATAACCTAGCTTTCGGTAAAAATTGTACCTAGTCGCAGTGCAAAAATGTAAATGTATAAAAATCGTCATAAACACATAAATATAAGCATGTACTTTTTCCATACAAATACAAGTTCGAAAACGAATTTTACACACATAATAAAAAAAAATATGCACTTATATCTGTAAGTCCAATTCGCGAAAACCATGTGCGAAAAATAACCTCGCAAACGTTTTACACACACGCAATAAAAAATATATGTACTTACCTATTTTTGGTGCGTTGAAAATCGTATTATTCAGATACGGAAAAATGTAGGTTTTTTTTTATACAGAAAACATATAAAAAACTAGAAAGCATAATTATTTATAAATGAAAAATTTTATATCTATGCCTGGATCATAAAAATCGCATCAATCAGACACGGAAATTGTAGGTTTTTTCACAGAAAACATACAATAAAAAACTTGAAAAAAACGTATTTAACACACGTCGAAAAAAATATGTACCTATCTATGGTACTCCAAATCGAATTAATAAAACACGAAAATGTAAATATTTTTCTTCATAGAAAACATACAATAAAAAACTCGAAAAAAACGTATTTCACACACGTCAAAAAAATGATTCCCTAAATTTAAGAGGGAAAAATTGATCAAAAAAAAAAAAAAATCTAACACGCACAAATACAAAAAAAATCCCCTTGCACACGGAAAAAATATAACATAGGGATGTGAATATATAAACCAACCTTTAGATAAATATCACCCGAACACACACAGAAGTCCAATCTCGAGAACTTCTAGATGTTGAGGATTTATGGATTTAAAATGACGTTGGTCCAATGTTTAAGTCGTGGAGTCGTAGGACTTAATCTCGGGTCGTGGTGGAGCAAATCTCGTTAGTCGCAACTTTGTTTAAGTTCTTATTGACACCTTTTAATCGCAATGTCGTAAGGATATCGAATCCTTGGTCAAATATACTGAATCGAAAAAAAAATTCAAATCTCGCGGATTCGTAGAGCTTTTAAGTCTCGTTGGGAGCCAACTTTGTCGTAGTCCTTGTTGACAACACTTAATCTCGGAGTTGTAAGGGTATCGAGTCCCGTTGGGCGCCAAACACGAATTAATAAAACAAAACTTAATACAACACACTTAATACAATTGCAAACGTGTTATCAATATAAAACATAAATATTATCTCGCCTTTTCGGAGGTCTCTTGCGAGACTGAACATAATACCATGATATTTTTATTGATAGTAATAGGTAATTAGAAAAGTTGCAACATAGACAATATTCATAATTTAGACGAGTGTGATGATATTTTTTAGATTTGTTAGTATATGCCGTATATAGTATTACATTAGATATATTTTGATTTCTAAAATTATAACTATGCCTATAATTTTGTCTAAAAATATAAATGTAGGTATATGTATATTGTATATATCCATATTTCAGATTCAGACTGGCCCGGGTAGCTCCATTACCTTTTTATTCATTAGGTAGTAAACCAAATATATTTAAAAAAAATATACTATAAAAAAATACTGTAGATGTATAGTTGATTATTGTTGATAACACCAAACTTTCGTGAACATTGGAAAAATAATCGGAAACCCGCTTGTATTGGGTAATCTTCTCCATAAATAATACAATAGTTTGTAATAATTATTGTATTACGAACTGTAGATTGTGTGTGAAATTATGAATAGAATGTTTTTTAACTAAGAAAAATAAAAATAAGAAAGCGTTGGAATCGGATCGAGTATTAGTAGATGTATTGAAAGTATTAAGAAGTTTAGGTAGGTATATAGAATGGCTGACAAAATGCATTAATAAGGTACTAGTTGTAGGAAAAACTCCAGAAGCGTGAAGGAAGATTCGTATAGTATCAATATTTAAAACTAAAGAATTAAGGAGATGTGCAGGCATTTATTTATTTATTTTTTTGATCATGGACAGAAGTCCAAATACAAAGTATGAGTGCAGTGATTAGAATATAGAAATGACAAAATAATTTAATAACTAAAATGAAATCGAATTTACAATGAAAAATGAATAAGTAATATAAAATAAAATACTAATAACTATTTTAATATACATTTATCAAAGAAAAAAATCAATTACAGTCTTAACAGAATTACCATTCGTTAATAGAGTGTTAATAGGTGAGAATAACGGATATCTAAGGGAGGCATGTGAAATATATAAAAACAGGAATCTCTTATATTATGACAGGTAATTTTGAGGGTAATAAGACTAATTAAATTTGAATTATTTATTCTATTACCTATATAATATATTTTTTAAAAGAATAAAATAAAAATATTTTCTTCGATCAGCTAATTATTTAAGATCTAAAGAGTTACTGACGTTGATATAATCAGAATGAGGAGTCCTTTCGATATTAAATTTCCAATTAATAAAACAAAAAAAGTTTTTTTGAACAGCTTCTATGTGTTTGGAAATACTAATAATATTAGAGTCCCAGATAGTTGTAGTATACTAGATGAGACTTGACGATGGAAGTAAATAGACATTTAAAAGTGAAAGGATCATTAAAGAAGGAACAATTACACATAATAACACCCAACATAGAGAGGACTTTATTTTTTATCAAAGAAAATACCAAGATCTTTAACTAAATTTCTACGAGAAAGAATAATATTATTTAGGTTATAGTTGAAAAGCTTGAATTTAATAAAAGTGATTGTTTGACATTTGTTAATATTTAAAGAAAGACCATTACATTTGCACTAATATTAAAATTTATTAAATCTTTCTGGAGATACCTGGTGAATTAATCGCTTTAAATATTTTTGCATCATCAGAAAAAAGTAATATTTTAGAGTAATTGATTGAATAAGCAATATCATTTATAAATATATTAAATTAAAAAGAAGAAAGGTGATCACACTATGGAACACCGGAAATGACGTTAATAGGTTTCGAAGTATAATGTTTAACTTTAACAACTAGGGATTTTTGTGAATTAAAGGACGCGAACCAAAACAGTAAGAGATTGGCAAAAACCAATATTTTTCTAGCTTAATAATAAGTAAATTACACATATGATCAACTCTGTCAAATGCCTTCTTAAAATCTGTACAAATCATATCTGTTTGAGAACTACCAGAAAATAAATCCAGAATAAAGTGTTTAAAAGACATAAGATTTGTAATTATAGATTTACTACATCTAAAACAATATTTTTGCGGGATAAGAAAATTTAAAAAAATAAGAGTTAATTTAAAATTTATAATTTTTGAGAATGTTTTGGAGAGAATTAATATTATTGAGGTAGGACGATAATTTGAAGATAAAGGTCTTTAAACCAATTTTAAAAATTGGATTAATAAATGTGATTTCCAATGAGAAGGGAATAAACCCTGGTCCGTTGAAGATGTAAAAATAAAATGTAAAGGAGAGGTGAGAATAAATCTAAAATTATATAAAACTAAAGCTGATAAGCCATCAGGACCGGTGATGATTTTATTGGTTAATTTGTTGAGTGGATTAAAAATATCCATAATGTAGATTTCGTAGTTATTTATGACATCAAATGATTCGGAGACAGGAAGTGGATATTCAGTAACAAAAATGTTGGTTTTATGTAAACAGAGGGAAAGTAAATGCCAAATAAGTCGACAATGCTTTGACAATAATTAGCAACTAATC
The DNA here is from genome assembly GCA_025469235.1 of Pemphigus obesinymphae. Taxonomy (NCBI): domain Eukaryota; kingdom Metazoa; phylum Arthropoda; class Insecta; order Hemiptera; family Aphididae; genus Pemphigus; species Pemphigus obesinymphae. The sequence continues at coordinate 8,565 of JAIPRL010006675.1, forward strand.
TTAAAGTGCCCGGAAAGTCAGAAGAAGGTTTTATGGTCTTCAAAAAAGACCAGAAGCATTTCGGGTTCTTTTTTTAACGAGGTTTCTGTATTTGATAAATATAAAGAGTAGTATTTTTTACTTTGGAATTTACATTTTGTACGAAGGGTAGAACATTTTAAATAATTTGTGCGAGTTTTAGAATATTTAAAAATAGCATAGGCAATATTTTTTTTGTTTTAATAAGTGTTTTAAATTGGAAGAATACCAAATTGGGAATTTGCAGGAAAAAGAACGATTTTTCTTAGGAATATATAAGTTTATGGCAACGAATAACAGAGAATAAAATTCATCAATTAAATTATTTATATCAGAATTGATTTTAAAAAAATCGGACCGATCAAATGAGCAAAGAAAAGATATAATGGAATGGTAATCGCCATTTTGTTACTCACATGAATGTTAACAAAAGGAGAGAGAGAATTGAATAGTATTTATAAGGAGTTCAACAGATAATGGAGGGTGGTATTTATCTATAGGTACTATATAGAATCAGGATTTAAAGTAGGTAGTGAGAAAAGAGAGTCGGATAATATAAGATCGTAAGTATTATTGTTATAATTTAGAATTAGGTATATATGAGATAAATTTAGCAGGGTTATTCTTTCAATGAACAAGGTTTCCTAAGAGCAAAAGTGATCATCACACGAATTATAAGTTAATAAGTTGGGTGAATTAAAATTGCCAAAAAGTCAGAGTTCATCATTAGGAAATAATAAAATAATATTTTCAATAATATAGAAAAAACTAGAGTATAAGTTAATTGAGGAGTTTGGTGGGAAATATGCTAAGCTACAAAGCCGGCGGAAGAGCAATGCAACCGAAGCAGTTGCTTAGGGCCTCGCGCCATATGAAAGCTTAAAACATATATTTTATTGAGAATTGAGAAGAAAATCACAATACTTTTTATTTATTCCTTTCTACGCATAATTTTCACCACGATATTATTTAAGGTGTTTCTTCTTGCCTAACAAAACCAAGTTTAAAAAAATGTAGGGCCCCAAAATATGAATTTGCTTGGGGCCCCAAGGTTCGTAGCGCTGCCTCTGCTGACCCAATAATAATTTTTGAGTTAATATTGATTTTTACAGAGACTAGGGCTAATTCTAAAACGTTGTTAGCATTACTTATAGAAGTAGAGAAATATTTATTGTTAATAGCAATTAAGACACCACCTCCTCTCAATTTAAAGTTATTAGAAGGATTCCTTTCACATCTATATACCTATAGAGTAATTAAAAAATCCAATTTTCGTATTAAAATATTTTCATGTAACCAAGGTTCGGTTAGAATACAGGCATCAAAGTTGAAAACTGATAAATTAGTTTTTAAATTTTTAGTTTGGAGTTTAAGCCTCTTACATTCTAAAAATAGCCATTGAAGATGGAAGGGATGGATTTTATTAGTTTTTTGACTTAAATCCGACTAATTATTAAGGAACATAATATAGGTAATATAAATAGGCGGAATTTAGCTAGTATAGAAAAGTGTTTTCTCTTATTTTGCACAGCTATACTTCAAAACATTTTTCCAAATGTATATACCATAAAAATAACAATTACTTATCCCGTATTAAGTTGTGGTGTGGAGCAGTCATTCTGAAAATTAAAGCTAATTAAAACTAAAATTGGGACAAATTAAGATAGATTGGAACACATAAAATTTAGTAAATCTAAGTTGTGAAGCTTACATACCTATTGATATGGAAAAGGTAATTGATATATTTGATAGCAGTATCACATAGCTCACAAAATTATTAGGTAATTTATTGTTTCTTATTTGTAATTATTGTTTTGATCTGTATTCTTGAGGTCTGACTACATTTAGTAATAAATTACCAGGAAGTCAAAACGGTTTTGAAAACGGTTACAAAAACCGGATAAAATCAGATAAACCTAAATCAATTTTAATTTCGAAAATCCAAATATTTAAAATCATATTTCCTATCGTATATATAGGTATATATTATAATAATAAATAATATTTAATAATATATATATAACCTATTTTATTTTGGTGATTATTTAATTGCTTCGTAATGTCTAAAATAATATTGAAAATGTTAAAAGAAAAATGATATTGGTTCTTTAGTTCCTACATTTTAGTTTATAGGAAATAAATATTTAATTAAAAATAGTGTTTGGAAATTTTATATAAATTTTCTATATTTTCTGTACCTTTTGTAATATATGTAATTATATTGTTTAAATGTAGTCCAAGTATTTAATGTTATAATAATTTATTATTTCTTCAAGATTTTGGAACAAATGTACTTTAGTGGATATACAATGTTGAAATAGTGAATAATCCAATAAAAAAAATTCTCGTTAGAGGAAAGGAGGTGGAGAGGAAAACAAAAGAAAGTAATGTTTAACTACGCTTATTATGTTCGCAGAAATGACAAGTTATTCATCCAAATTATTGAGAAAATTTTGATTTTTATGTTCGCTATGTTTGGTGTACCTATATGGCTGTGTGCTAGTTATTGAGTGCAATTTGTTTTTTGTAGTATTGTTTTCGATCTTTTTTTAAAAGCTTATAATATCAAAATGAGCGGCAACAATTATATTATTATAGATTGTTATAGATATTTCAATTGTAATTGCTGCATTTATTGTAGTTGTTCAATAATAAGAACCAACAAAAATCGTCGATTATGGTTATGCATGACTGAAGTTGTTAAAAATCTTCAAATTTACAGACAGCACTTTTATAACTTTTGTTACATCATTTGTATACATCATCGGACTTCGAAAAATGATTAAATTTAATTGGACCTAAAATAGTAAAACAACAAGAAACATTCGGGAAAGCAATACCAATAAAAGAAACGTTATTGTAGTAACATGACATCTTTTAGCGACTGGTGGATCTTTTTTAAATTTGACTTACTCTTTTAAACTTTCTTAAGATTATTGTAAAATTGCTTGTGATGTATCACTAAATAGTAAATAAAGTTATTTACACTTTATTCGGAACCATTCAATCGTTTCAAACATGACAAAAACAATCTACTTTTAATATGTATACAATTATTGACTATAATAATTATTTATTATATATACAAAATATTCGTCAACAGATCACAAACAAATACACGACAAACATCGCAAACCATCTAAATTGATAAAAAAAAATATTCCTTTAATTTACTGCTTCGCTATCGAAAACTATAAATATGAAATAACATTAACATTATATTTGGCATTTTCGGGGTGTTTGGAAAGACTCGAGCACACTGATACAAGTTCTAAAAAATACAAAAATGTCTCAAAAATTAATATCTGAGTAAACATAATCTCGGTCCGATGGAATTAGAAATATTCGTAGGTATTTGAAATAATAAATGGCAGTCACTTAACGTTTTAAAATTCAAAACAAAATGTTCTAATTTACTTCATTTTATCGTAAATTTTGCACGCCCTTATAAAATATTATGTAAACATTTGTACATTTTGGGGTAAGACTCGTGTTTAGTATGTTTAGTGTGTGTAAGTATGATGTGAAGTAGTTATATAATTAAATAAAGCAGTAATTGATGGTCATAAAAAAATCTATCATGTCTCAATCGAGGAGGCGGGGTATATGCGTTATCAATGATATTAACATGCCGTGCGCATAATAAACGATAAATTCGCGAATTTCAAAAGTATGTAACTTTAAAACTAAGTCCAATCGACATATTCTGATTACACCATTATTTTCAGTGACTAACTACATTATAGTTTAGACTTTAATTATCCATTTTAGTGAAAATACAATTGAATAAAGAATAATAACATGTTATAATATTTTGATTAATTGTTTGATTGGCTTAAAACTCTTTATGAGGGTCTACAATGTGATATGAGGTTAAAAAATTCAATATGTAATTTAATCTGGAAGGCGAAATATTTAAGGACTTGTGACAAAAAAAGGTCCTTATTCTTAATTCAACTTTTTATCAACTTATTCTGATATAATTAAGGACTGCCATTTTCTGACATTTGCTGATAAGGAGGAGATGGAGTTTAAATAGCCCAAAAGTATATTGGTGTAATACTCATATAGCTCCTAATTAAAATGTATTCTTGTGTATAAATATAATATTTAAATGTACTTTATTTTTTTAATCAATTTTAAAATGATTTAATAAAACTATTATAATAAATCATATATACATATTATATAGATTATACATTTTACATATATATTAATACATATAATAAAAATAAAAATGTTAGAATAATTTCTAATTGGTTGTTTCACAAAAACTTTATATCATGCTTATTAGCTTATTAGGTCACTACATTTATACATTTTCAATGAAAATCTCGCATTAAATTTCTGAATTTGAATAATTTATAAATATGTTAAAATACAAAAAAAAAAAAACAAATGATATCAAACATTATTCTATAGCGTCCTATCTGACTGCTGATTTTTGATGTATATATATATATTACACGTTTTATAAGTAGTTAAAAAATCAATATTTTCTAAATTTTTGAGTAACTATTAATCTTGAAAAATCTATTTATAAAAAAAATCAATTAAATAGGGTGCTAGATATTTTTTTGATAACTATTATTTGTTTTTTGTTTCATCTTTCTTTGATATTATCAAGTTAATAAAAATAAGAAATTCGTTAACATGTTTTATTTTTAACAAATACCAATACACAAAATTATTTTTCATTTCTTTTAAAATAGATTCAAATATTTTTAAATTGCTGGATATTCATTTTTCTTAAAATATTGTAAAATTTGCCTATACAAAACTGATCAAGAATCAGATGTGTGGTGTTCTTTTTACATAATAGTTAGTTCTAACAATAAATTTAACTATACATGAAAAAGAATTATTAATAACAATAACTATAAATAATTATTAATTATTATTTTATTAAAAACAATTACACCTTTTGGATAATTACTATAAGCTATTAATTTCTTTTAAATTTGAATTATATAATTACAACAAACAATATTACGCCGTATACCTAAAACTATAATGCAAATATGATAATATGATTATTTGATTGCCTATCGCAAAATCATATAAGGAAGTATACTTGATGCGTTCATCTTGGACATTTATACTGTATTTAAGTATATTTTAAAAGTAATATAAAAATATACCTGTGTCAATACCGTTTTTTATTTTTGTGTAATCACGATATTTATTAAAAATATGTTTATGCAATTAAAATGCAGTGTAACTAAAAATATAATGAAAATAAAATATTTCCATCATTTAAAAGACGAGAAGTTTAACTATGTCTTGTTAGAAACTGATTTTTAAAAATTATATTCACAAATTAAAAGTATAACATAGCGAAAAAACTTATTTGGTCAATATTAAAATGCAAACTTATTCAAAATACTTTTTAAAAGTATTTTATTCCTTGAAAAATATACTTTTAATACTCGAATTATATATGTATTAAAAAGAAATATTTTTTATGTTCTTATGAGATTCTAATGTGAATTGTTCTCTCAAAATCTAAAATAATTAAAATCCTCCTAACATACATTATTTACAGTTTAAATTGTATTAAATAATAATTTAATTACTACGTCATAATATTTTTATTAACATAGTATCTATTATTTAGTACATATTAATAAAAAAAAAAGTATTCTAAAAATATTTGGAATACTTTTTGTGAAGTATTTCAAATACTTATGAAATACCGTTATCATATAGTATTTAAATACATATTTTAAATACTTTTTTATAGAAGTATTCATAATATGTATTCGAAATAAGTATTTAAAAAAATATTTTACCCAAGTCTGTTTAATTGCATATAATATGAAATATAAAACATTATTTACAATTTAATTCCAACAAAACATCGAAAAAGTTTTCATCTTTAAACGATGTATACTTTAAGACTGTGACGTCACGGTTGTTGCTAGAAAATTTTAATGTACCTACCAAGACGAATTGCATGGCTTCACTTATAAGCACTTAAGTGTATAAAGCGTTCAAGATTAAATTATTATAGTATAATATATAAACTACTATAGTTACATTATATAACACTAAATGAGAAATGTCGTTTTAGACTCTGAGGTGCTGTTGTTATTATCAGGGTTTGAAAAAGCAATGTTTTTCCAAATAAAACAAATATTTTAACACGTTGTTTTTTTTTTTTAATTTTTGTTTGGTGTTTTAAGGTTTTAAGGTGGCCTGTGAAGTTAATGGCACAAATTTAACAGGTTTCAATGAGAAAATTCAAACAAATTTGTTGGTTATTGTCGGAAAGGTCATGAAATTTGTTAGACATCAATTTTTATTTTATTGACTTTATTAATTTTGTGTCCCTAACTTCACGCTTAATAGCCAAATATCATAAAATGCACCAGAAAACAATCCTAAAATTTAGTACTAGATTTGTTGATATTGTTGAAAAGGTAACTGAATTTTTTTTTTTTTTTGTTAAATTTGCACCGCTAGCAATTTTCCAACACCGCATTTGAAAATACGCATAAAAATTGAACCAAGATCTAAAGAATGCCAATTTCCAATAATAACCAACAAATCTGTTGCATTTTATGATATTGCGTTGTTGGAGGATGTTAGCAACACAAAATTAAATAAGTTGAGAAAATAAAAAAATAAAATGTCCAACAAATTTTCTAACCTTTCTAACAATTACAGACAAATTTTTTGGAATGATATCAGAAAATTGTTAACTTTTGCTAACCTATCTTTACTGACGTTTTGAGAAATTAACTAATTTCACTAATTCATTAAATTTAGAGAAATTAATATAGATAGTGAAATTCGTATATCTATGGTAATTAAGATAAAATGGAAAATTTAATTTCTTTTCGTATTGAAAAGTAATTTTCTGACTAAGAAATTTTTGAGAGTTAATGTATACTGATTATTAACTTTTAAAAAAAAATCAAAGTTTTTTATCATCTCTATTTTAGACTAATCTAGATCATAGAAATATGAATTTACTCTAGTGTTATAATTATCAACATTTATATATTATAAGTATCAAACTACCTTTCAACATGAAAATAAATCAAATTGGCCGTCTATTATTTTCCTTTACTGACTTTTACTTGTAAGTTGCGAGAATAAATTGTGCAAGAGAAAAATATATGAGTTTACATTACTAATTTTTTATTTGACTTATCATTACTCAAACACCAATATGCCGTATTCTTTCATGCACGATAAGTTGCCTATATAATACTCATTAAAAATGACTAACTATAACCAAATTAAAAGTAAAAAATAAAAAAGTATAAAATCAAATTTTTAATATGCATTAAGGTGCTAGAGAGTGTCGATTTTCTATTTTTATTTATCACACAATCAAAATAATATATTTTTATCAAAATGATAAAAACTGTAAGTATAATAGGTATTTAAAATTGTTTATTACAAATTAACAACTTGTATAATGTATTTAATGTAAACAAACATTGATTAAGTTAACATTGGAAATGGGTTTATTCTTGCATAACATTAGTTATGACTTGTTACTGTTGACAAATGTTAAGAACATTTGAAAATAGATAACACATAAATAATGATATCATATATATTCAAATATTTAATATTAAAAATGACAAAGTTGTGATAAAAATGCTGAAGGTAAATTTCGTATATTATCAGTTGGCTTGACGGAGATAGCAAATGCGGGTATTATGTCTCAGTTACTTTCGTTACTTAAATACAAAAGTAACATTAAATTTAACTTAGATAATTTTATTTTTTACTCAACATTGCTTACTTGGGAGAGACATCGTTTTCTCGTATATATGAAAATATTTATCTATAACAGGTGAAATAAAGTTTGAAGTTGAAGTTTATTGAAAAAGGTTAATAACTCTGGCCAGAAATATTTCTAGAGAGGAATAAATTCACCTCCTCCCCATTTACTTATTATAAAAATTCCCAAAAATACTCTTTACTTTTTAGCTTTATAATAAATTTGCTGCAGTGATGTATATTTGAAGAAATATAGTGATGACTTTTTTAAAATTTATTGGTCATATAAATCACCTAGTTATTATTTCCTATTATTCACATTTGAATTTTTACCCTTTGTTTCATCGGAGGAATTATTATAAAAATGATCAATACGAAATATATTTAAAAAAAAGTCTTACCAGTGTACAAGTAATATAAATGTACTTAATATTAGCATACATAATATTATGATTTATGAGTAGGTATATTTGAAATATGTTTTTGAGTATAATATTAGAACTATTATTAATAATCGAGTTTTATTCAATCAAAATCAATAGTCAAGTATACTGAACTTAAATTTTGGAGAAAAAATCTATACACCTAATACCTATCTATTTTTCTATCGGATAGTAAACATTATATCTCCGATTTTCTCTCTAAGTGGCCATTTACAAAATTCGATTTTTTGTATTCGACGTACTAAGTTAATTTTCAAAATCAATATCTTCCTCTACAAAAAATTTTTGTAAATACTCATGGCTGTCCTGAAGAAATATTTACGATGAGGAGGGGGTGGGGAAATGTGGAAAAAAAAATACAATACTTTTCTTTAAAACTGAAAAAAGTTTAAAAAAAGGTCATCAACCGTTTTTTCATTTTCTGACTATATACAGAATAGTTTATAACTTGCTGACTAATGTCTGTTTTTGCCGATTGAACTTCAATTTGCTGACTAATCTCCGTCTCCCCTCGGTTTTATGGTAGGAGAAGGAGTAAGAATTTTCTTGTTTTTTTTTTTTTGCTTATTTTCAATTTTTAAAAGTAATTTCTCAATTGTTTACAGAAAACAATGGACGCACCTGTACCAACACTGATTCGCTCGTCCAACAAATCTCGTTTGTTGTATACCTAATACTTTCTTCCTAATTAGATTCTACCGTTATTCTTCCTTCAAAACTAAGCTTCTATTTTACCTCTGGAAGTTCATCTTCTCTAGAAAATATTCTGGGAACAGCACCGCCTCTTGATGTTTATAATAATAACTAATATTGTACGCGTATTTCCTCGGTTAGTAGACTTAATCGACACAGAATTAATTAACGTGATCTAATAAAGGTTAAATAAAAACAGTTTTGGACCAAACAGTCACTTCCGTCAGCTATAATAATACGGTCTCTTTTTGGCAATGACGAGTGATCTATACGATATTCTCGCGAAATCCATTTCCTTGAGAAAACGCGAGCGAACGGAGCGATTGCAATGGCCTTAGAGCCCGAAAATAATATATTGTTAAACACGCCGTTGTACTTTACACTTTGTGTACTTAAATCGTGTAATATGCCAAAACGACTATAAATTATCATGAACGGTATATTTTTGGCGTTTAACAAGTATTTGATGATTCGATGATAATATGATATGTTATAACGAGTAGAACGTCGGAAAACTCGTAGTGATTGTACCTGCTAATTACACTTATCCGGTGTAAATCGCGTATATAACCGACCTTGGCACCTTTGTGTTGTCGAAAATATGTTCTCATATATTGAATACAAATATTTTTCAAATTTTGCTTATGGTACGATTTGGTATCATTCTATACATTTTTTTTTTTTTATGAACTCATAGTATCTATATGCAAAAACGGGGATATAAACCGGGTCCAATCGTGGGATAGGAGAAGGTACTTGGATAGATAATTTTTATAAAATAAATCTATAAGTGAATATTAATTTATATTTTAATAATTACACGATGACAATATTTTAAATATTCAAAAACAGTGAATTTTGTGTTTTTTTCATAATAAATACGTAGGTGTTTAAATTAAAGTATTTTGTCCAACACCATATGCGATATATCCTATCTGGTGTATTTGTATCTTCTCAATTCTCTAACATCCTAATTTTATTCAATGTGTACAACCTTTATCACCGTGTGCTCGCGGTAAATAATGAAGAACCGGGCGCTCAGTTTATTAACACAACTCACAAGATACTAGCGATAGTACAGGGCGTGTCCATACGCTGGACATTAGAGAAATACCTCATCATTTCGTTGTTATCACCCATACATTTAATTGGTAATCCTCCGTTTAAGTGTAAACCTGTATTTAAATTTGTTTTTTGTTTATATGTTATTCAAACGCCATATTTTTGAATATTATTGATTTACAATTTGAAAGATATTAACAAATAACGAAAATATGTAGGTTTATCTGTTTGAATTTTGAATAAATTGCCATCATGTTTTCTTGACTTTGCTACAACAAAACAAAAACCAAGTTCTAATAACTGTTTCGAAATGATATCAAAATTATTTATATATATACATATAAATATAACATATATTATAATTATATAATTATATTCCTTTAATGTAAGTTTTACTAGATTTATTTGGTTCATGCAATAATTTTTATAAACTCATTAAATAATTACTATCATTCATCGTCATTTCGGTAAAATATTAACTATAAATCTTTAATAGGCAATAAACCAAAACACTTATTGCATGGAATATGAATCATCCAAACTTAATAATTTTTATTTATTTTCAAAACAATCATTATTTAAACTTAATTATGGTTTGTTGTAACAGTCAAGGAAATATGATGGTAATTTATTAAAAATTCAAATAAATATATTTTCGTCATATTATGTTAACATCATTAAAATTATAAACGAATAATTAAAAAATATGTTTGTATAATATTGACAGAAAAAAATTTAATGTAAATTAAAAGTACAGGTTTTCACTTGAATTTAGAGAAGTTAACTTGCCAGTTAAACGAACGAGTATGAGTGATAACAATAAAATAACATGGCGTGTTGCTTTAACGTCCTACGTATAGATATAATATACTATATACATGCTTTTACATTATTATCTATGCGCAATTTTTCATCCATTTTTCAACTCGTAGTCAAAGTACAATGGAATAATGCCACAAACACGTAATACCTGTCCAATGGCCCTAGGTTCGATACCATCGCAAACAAACGGTTATTTGCATTATTTTTCTACATTTGTTTTAATTTTAATAATTACACATGAAATGTATTTAATTTTCCTATTTACTCGACGTTGTTTTTCACAACCAATCGGAGGTTATTTTCGATTTAAACTGCCCATGTGAACGCAGCCCAGCGAGTGACCCTGCCCGGTCTCTAGGTGCGTCCGAAAATTTTAATTATATGTTATCAATCTGAGTATCCGATTCTCTATTGTATACCCGAGACACGGTGAATTTTATTTGCCAACACTCAAGAATTATTTCCACTTTGTTCACTTCTAATTAGCCAACAACTTTAAACCTTTTATATACTATAGCTGTACCGGCAAAAATTGTGAGCGTGGAATTCCTTTTGGGTGCTAGGTACAATAGTGGGTTGCCCATATACTTTAGTGTAAAAAGTATTTGAGTTAAAACAATAAAAATTAATTTTTTAACACTTTTTCAAAAGATAATGTCAGCCGTAGAATACAAAAACCCTTGTTCTTGTATTCTTGATGATCATTCATTATCATAGTGAAAAAAGACATTTTTATGGATTGGGCTCGACGAAAAAAAATATATATTATATATTCAATTTTTTTTCTCCGAGCTCTTACAGGTCTGTTGTGTTTCTCAAAACGTAACAGCACTAAATTAAAAATAATAGTAATTAACTAGGTACAAATAAAAATAAATTGATATAAACGTTTATAAATAATAAATAATAAAAGATAAGCAAAAAAAAATTTTATAAAGATAAATATTATAGGCAAACATGATAAAAATATCAAAAACTCGTGATTAAAATTTACAAAATCAACAATTTATTTTAAAAAAATTATTCTTCCTTTTGAGACGAAATAACTAAACTAAGTTAATCTGTTTGAACGTCTTAATAATAACAATAATAATTATTATTGCATCGAACTCAAAGACCCGCAATTAAAATAAAACAACGGTTAACTAATAATCTCTATATTTTAATATATAAAAGAAGAAGTTGAAACTAAATTATAAACTAAATTATGATAGAAATACAATAAAACCATTACCAGGGCAACTCGAATATAATAGAGTGGCTCGGGTTATATAGATATACAATTCACACGTAAAATTTAGTTTTTTGTCCATTTTAACCTCTTAAAATCAAAAATTTTCAACATCCTTTCTTATTACACGCTTAGACTATGATACAAACATACCCTGAATATTTCAAGTCACTAACTATCATAGTTTAGGCTGTGCGTTGATTATGAATCAGTCAATTAAGACATTTTCTTTTATATATACCTACAGATTTACATACCTATAATAGGTAATTGAGAATTTAATAGGTATAATAAAATTGAGCATCAACTATCTACTTCGGCAATCTCTATGCATGTATGAAAATATAATAAGAGTACCTAATTTTATCATTGATATAATTTTTATTTAAAAGAAGAAATCATTTTAACATGAACAATTATTAATTATAGCAACAAGAGATTAATTTTCATTATGCGTAAAAAAAGGTTCTAAATTCTAACGTAATATTTTTTAATAATTTTAATAATTTATAAAATTATATATTTTTATACTATATATAATAATGTATATAAATAATTTTTTTAATAAGTCCATAATATTGATCAAGAATTTATATAAAATAAAACGACTCTATATCGAATACAAATATATATTGTAAATCTAATCTTAAATCCATTTCTGGACAATTATTGTCTTATAATGGACTAGCAAATTGTATTTTTATATTTTAAATTATAAAAAGTTTTTAAGAAAGTCAGTAAATATTCACAAATACTTGTGGTGATGGATATATTGAATTTAAAAGCAATGATAAATCATTTTTTTCCACAACAAAAATTTTGAACGAATTATAATATACTTATACACCTACCACCTACTTAAATATAACAGTTGGAATTTTGAAAATTGTATAATTGCATTACACCCATTATCCGATTAAACATTCCAATCTAGCCAGATACACACTTTGATAAATTACGATTACTCAAAAATCGCACTCTAGTAATCCACAAATATAGTAAAATATAAATTACACACTAATATTGGATAATTTCATATGGTTTGAATCTAAAATTTCAGTATACACAGTATAAGTATGTGTACGGTGTATGTAAGTTATACATATATTATATATTATGTAGTTTGCAGACAAAACCTTAATTAAAATAATTGTAATAAATCAAAAATCGCTAAATATTAGTATTATAGTCCACCAAATATTAAAATATTGGATATAAAAATTAAAAATGTAAAAAAATTTGATTATAAGTTAAGTTGTTAATAAATTCAAATCTGTTTTCAAAATCCACAAATCCGATAAATTGCTATAATATGATGGACAAAACGTAAACTCAATATGGACTAAAATTAATAAAATATATGTTGGACCTCCGAAAATAAAATGTAAATACGGCATTGTTTGTAGGTATAGTTGGGTATGTATAGTATATGTATAAATGTATACAGTGTATAATTACATACCACATATAGAAAGAAATTTTTCTTGTTCACTAAAGAAACTACTGAAAAATTGAAAAATACTACCATCTAGAGCCAATATCATATGGATACCATACCGACGCCAAAGTTTATTAGTCAAAAAGTTGCTTACAGAAAAATTAAAATTCTAAAATTATTACGATTTTTATTATTTAAAATTGTAAAATCAAAAGCTTCATTGCTACGCTTAGAATCTAAAATAAAATTATAATTCTAAAATTGTATTAACTATTAAAATTGACTAACTTACTACCTATTGTAAAATAATGTATTAATAAAATATACCAACAATTAATTTTTTTAATATATTATTTGAGTACTGAGAATTATTATACTACTAATCATAAATTTTATTTATTAAGGAAGTGTGAAATTTTTTTAAAATTTGTCTACCTATAATATGGTTTATACACGCTTCGCTACTGGTTCTGTAAGTATCATTTCCTCATAATAATTAAAAGTATCCCTTATTTTAGAAAACAATTCGTACTTCACACAGATTGGAAACTAGGATTTTTGACATTCGGGAAAAATGGTAAAATTACTCCCTATTGAATGCATTCCCCCACAGTAATGAATACATTATCTTTCAAAACGACAAATGAGCAAATAAAAAAAGTCATTCACATAATTTTTTCCGAAGTTTATGCTAATACAATATTTAGTTAGGTGTATGTGTATTATTAAAAAAAAATAAAATAAAATAATAGACTTTCAAATATTTAGTTTATGCAAAACTGTTAAAGCAGATATATTACAGTGATTTTAGAGTTAAAATACCAAATATTAAATTGATAGAAAACAAAATTTTAGTGGAGTGAATTTTATTTGGGATTTTTAATTTATTTCTACATAAAAGAAGTATAAAAACTACAATAATTTATTTTAAATAAATTAATTGAAAAATTAAAATAGGCGACAAAATATTGTCCTTTATTTATTTGATAGGAAAGAAGTATTTTTACTCTAATATCGATTTTAAAATCCGTTTTAATCGTTTTGTGTAAATGTATTTTAAAAAATAAATATTGTAATTACACAACAATAAAAAGTGGTAGAAACACGGGACAAATTTGACATTACTTTTAAATTGTAATATTTTTAATATTTTTAAAAATTACTTTTACACAAGTTAAATAAGGAGTGTGTAGGGTACTCTTAATCTTAAAACTATAATAGTTATTTAACTAAAACAAAAAAAAAAAAAAAATCACATTACATTACATTACACCTAGGTACCTACATTTAAAATAGCATATGCATCTAAAACAATCCGGAAATCATTTAGCACAATGCGATGATATATAATAAATCAAACAGTAACAATAGTAAATATTTTATTGTAATAACATGGCAATTTAATAGTTTATATTTAATTTATAAGTTTAACATAGTTTCCTGGATCAAATAACACTCTGAAGGACATTTTAAATCATATAATGTATTTGCACCAAAACAGTCTAATGATAAATAGATTATATCGATGGCATGAGATTTTTGAATATTGTTATTGTGTTTTAGCAACTCGAGTAACTCATCTAACATTCAATAATCATAGAAAACAAAATATTTATATAATTATAATACAAACTAAAGTGAGTAATTAATTTCGAAATATGTTTTCGGTGTTAAATGTTCATGTTTTATACAATATTACCATAATGTAAAGTGGAGGCTATATGAACAATTAATTAATACAAATACAATTGTAAATATATGCATATTGCTCAATAAAAAATATTCGCTTAAACTACACAATGAACAGTGATAATATGTTGCAACTATTTTAAACGGGCTCATTAGGGGGCCTCCACATCATCATTTTATTTGGTCAAAAACTACTCATTTTAATTCCAAAAGCCCGGCACGATGCGTACTCCGATAACAATTTTAAAAATGTATATAGATTTTTCATTACTTACTCGAGGGAATGATCGAGAAACATTTTTCATTTTTACATTTTATGCTATAAATAAAACCATTGAAATTTTCCAAAATTTTCAAAATTTTTAACATAAATATTTAATTAAATAAAAACAATTTTTAAAAAGTACTTAGTACTTGGATTATTCCCTTTAAATTTATAAATGTTATGGAAAATTCGAAAACGTTTTAAAGTTAAAACTTTTGTACTCTTGTGACGTTCTAATAGAATTAAAATCATCTATTTGAGTGAAAATTATAAATTTTTTCGTGGTTATAAAATAGATGGCAGACATTTGCATGGGGGGTGCGTGTAATGGCTCCCCGTATACTTTTACCAAATTTAATTTTTAGAATCAAAAATGGTTAAATGAAAAATACATTATTCTGAATAATCTATTAGAGGCACTGGCAAAATTTTTTAAAGATTTTTTCTCAAATATAAGTACATTATTAAAAATTCTATTTATTGTATCTGTTACTACAGCATCAGTAGAATGAAATTTTTCAAGTTTGAAAAGGATCAAAACTTATTTGAGAAACTCAACAGGTGAGTCCAGCCTAAATGGATTAATCCTTATGAATATACATATAGATATAAATATTAACTATAATATCATAATAGATATGTTTGCCTCTATGAAAGAGATAGGCGATTAAATTTTAAGTATTAAATAGAAATTGTACCTAATGTTTTTTTTTTCAAATGTTTAATAAAAGTTTTTGGAATAATGTGTTGCATATATAAATAATTGTAATATCGTTTAGTTTATATTGTAACATATAATCTATGATTACTAATTTCTGCTTCCTTTAAATAAATATTACATGCTACATACTTTAGGGCTAGTCCCCCCTGAAAAATATTATTGAGTAAGGCCGTTCTCGTACCTATAGCACATGTATAACGGTATAGTGAAAATATAATATAATTACTTGTGTTATATTTTTCGAAATAACAAAAAGACAATAAATGAACCAAATTGTATTCGACAATTTTTAAATTTTTATACGTATCAATTGTTCTTTTATAATGTTTATATCCATGTATAATAGATTAATTTAATTTTAATAAAATAAATACTTATAAGTTATATTCCATCCACGTTAAGATATTACTCATAGGATGAGCAAGGCAACCGGTTTCCACTCGACTATCTTGCCATTTTCTTAAAATAATACAATAAAAAATACAACTTATACACATTAATATAAGTTACTCTATTGCCTTATAATTAACAATAATGGGAAAATTATAAAAGTATCTTGAATTACTGTTAACCTAATAGGGCCTTTAACTAAAAATGAATATTTAAAAAAATTAAAATTGAATTGAACTCAATAAGTAAACTTAAAGATAAACACTAACTTGATATATTTTCCACGTTTAAGTTTCACATTTTCGAAAAACATTTTAAATTGTATGTAGTACCAAATTTAAAAAAAAATTCAATTTTAGTTAGGTAACTAGATAGTCAAGAAGCTGCGATACTAGCATTTGTTGTCTTTACCGACTCTACCTAACTTTGGGAAATAGAGAAAAATTGCGGTACAAAAAACAATGAGTCGCATTTACATTAAAATTAGAGCTAAAACATTTATTACAATATTAAAAAGAGAAGAATATTTTATAGTAAATGGCATAGTCTTTTTGTAAAATACTGTTTAACAAAAAAGTTACAGCCATTTAAAGAACATGAAAACCAAAGGCCATGTCATTTTCTAGAAAATATTCTCCTTTTTAAAATGGGTTATAATGTAGATAATTGGTGATTTGGTTACTAGGAATATCTTCTCTCTATATTCGTTTTATAATATTTTTATTACACAAAGTTACGAGGAACCTTATTGATTTGGTTATATCAAGGAGATACACATTATTTATTGTATTTATATTTTTAGATTATTATTTAAAATACGTTTAAAAACTGGAAATTTAGCATATTCGCAGAGTGGGCTTTACTAACTTGTTTTTTAATAAAGCTATTAATATAATTACACTGATTGGTAAAGATTAAAATAATATTATTATGAATATCAGTGGCACACATAGAATTATAATATAATTTAAATATATATAATATGTATATATTACATTGATATATATATATATATATACTCAGTGATGGATTTGGGGAGGGACGCAGGGGGACGGAGCTACTCGTCATTTTTTTTCATGTTGAACAGCCTATCCCTTAATTTATTTATCAAAGAACGCAAGGAACGCAATTTTTGTTTTAATTTTTATTTAAAATTTTTAAAAATTATAATTTATTTTTGGAAAAATCTTGAAATTACGAAAATGAATGTTTTTTGTCCTTATCACATAATTGGTTTTAGATAAAAAGCATGATATAA
>JAIPRL010006676.1:0-26334 GCA_025469235.1 Pemphigus obesinymphae
AACTGAAAAAAATTTTAACCAGTTTTAAACCCGAAAACCGTAACCCGGAAAAAATTTAACACATTTTAAACCCGAAACCCGTAACCCAAAAAAAATATTAACTGTTTTTCAACACCGAACCCGGAACTCAGAAAAAATTAAAACCGTTTTTTAACCACGTATCAGAAACCCGGAAAAATTTTAACCGGTTTAAATCCGTAACCCGAAACTCGAAAAATTTTAACCCGTTTTGACTCCCTGGTATATAGGTACCTATATTACAAGTCAAAATACGGTACCATCCGTTATCTGAATAGTTTAAATTCGAGTAATTTCGACCACCTTATCATCTCGATTAAATAGCTAGATAGTCGATTGCCTAATCAATTTTCGATACAGGTCCAATGGTTTGAATTCCATTACGCTGGTCTGATTTTTGTTTGCGCTTATTTTCCTCGATCTCTGGGTTCAAGGAGATAACGAGTGTTTAAAACATTTATCCGATATATGCGATATCTGAACGAAATCTTAATGAATTTTCTTATTGTTGAAAATTTTATTATTAGGTATTTATTATAATTTTATCTGTTCGTTTAAACTGCGTATAATAGTACCCTGTGACAGTGCAACATTTTTCGGACATTCGTAGATTTCTATCTGGAGACAATAGTTTTATAAAACTACGAGAACGGTAAGTCCGACCAACTGATTCACGTAGTAGGTACCTTTACTATATTTTTTTTTATCTCATACTAATGAATTTCAAATGATCGGACTTTTGTAGTAGGTGTTTTTCACAGTTTTAATTATATTTATATATTAATACATTCATGTAAACTTTTATCGGGAGGACTTTCAAACATGCCCACATACCTATATAAAACTCGAGACTATAAGTCCGACCGAATTCACATACTTAGAGTAGGTACCTACTATATTATATAATTGTGGTATTTTTTTAACATTTTCACCAGATATATTTTATGTATGTTATGTGAAACCCGTTACACTCGGGCGAGAAACGAGCGAAACGAGTTTCGGTTCTTATAAAAATCTGAGAATAGTAAGTTCGATACATTTTTGAATTACCCATCTACTTTGTCAACCTACAAAAAAAAAAAAAACACTTTATGTATGACTATCTTCTAAAAAACTAACGCTTAATTCCGCTTTGGGCAAAATATTTTTAAAATGAATTAATTACATTATTATTTCTCAAAAATCTTCGATCACCGACTATTCCTGATCCCAATAAAATATATAATATGAGATGTACGAATCACACTAAAAATAATTCCCCTTGTGTGGTGTTTCAATCAAAAAAAAATACACTTACAATATGTCATGCCCAAATAGGGTAACAAACTCAAGGTTTTTCACTCAAAAGGTGTTGAACTTACAAGTAGTCTGACTTAAAAGATGTTAAACTTACAAGGAGTTGCACTCAAGTTAGTATAATATAATACGGTGACATTATATAAAATGTTTTCAATTGTTAAACATATAATATTTATGTAGGTACTTATATCACACCGAACTCCATTCAAATTCTATCAGTTTTATCGAAAGAAATTATTTATCATTGTTTTGAAATTCAACATGTCCACTACCAGTATACTACCCAAAGAGTGAAGATCTTCCCTCCTATTGTCCGACATTTTAATATTAACTCTTATTTGAATTATTAACTAAAATTTATTTGTTTTACAATTTTGATTTTATATTCTGCACTAAACTCCACTCCGAATTATTGTTTTACGATATTATATTTATATAAATATATTTGTACCTAACATATTCAACAACTTTCACCAAGTCAATGCCTGTTCAATAAGCTTCCACTGCCTACTGACCGGCATTTTTCTTTACAAACGTTATACAATTCTCATATTTGTCATTCGATTGATATATGTTTCCTAGCTAGAATAAAAATGTTTGTAGTTTGAAATTAATTTACAAATTTTTTAATTTGTGGTAATAAACGAATCACCAAATCGGATCGTATATTTATTTAAAATAGATTTTTAACTCGTTATGCAACCGTATAATTTATTTCTATAAAATTTAGGTATTTGTTCGTCTTAATACTCCAAATATTTTACTATATTTATTTAAAAATATTTGCATAACAAAATTGAATATTTTCAAAATTCTTAAAAAATGTTAAAAGTATTTGGAAATCATATTCACAATACAAAATAAGTACTTACCAATATAGGTTTAATTTAATATTATGAGTGTCTTTGCGGTAGATTTCAAAACTTATACAGTTTTCCACAACTTTTTCAAAAACTTCTAGAAAATTATAAGGATGACTTTTTAAAATATACCATCTAGGTCTATTTTCCAATATATCAATAAAAAGTTACGTGAAACTTTTAAAGCACTTTTCTTTAGAAAAAATGTTTACGATAAGAATATAAAAAAATAAAAATTATAATCACATATCCACAAATATTAATTAAATTCAAACGTTATAATGGATTACCTATATCTTATAATATTAATTATCAGTTAAACATTTTAAATGAACAATTTTTATAATTTTATTCAAAAAAATTGTTTTATATTAAATATAATATATACATAACTTTATTGTTTAAACTATTCATTTTTGTAAGGATATAAATATCCTTACGTGCTTTAATTAGTACAGAGAATTAACTTTTAATGTGGTACTTGCAGACAAATAAAAAAATTTTTTAATAAAATAAAAAATTTTTTTCTTGCACAACACTACAGTCGTAAAAAAATGTTATTATCTTATGTAAATAATGTATAAAATTTAATATATTAGTTTACTCGTATACTCGTATACATTCTACATATATAGTGGAATGCACAACAAACTTTTATACTGCATAGACCGGCAATAATTTTAAATTATATCGAATAAAACACATTATTATTATTACGTATTATTATTATTTTAATAAATAATCAATATTTACGTAAATTGTTGATTTTTTTTTATTACAGTTTTACCATGCTACTCGTATATATAAATAATAAATACCTAATAAAACGTATTTTTTACAACTACCTCTAGACATTTAATATTAATAATAACTTGCATAAAAAATCAATTTACGTAATAGTAGGTACCTACATATACAGTTTGAGCGGTATTTTCTTATAAATCATTGGAAAATAATTAAAATTGATATGTATACTACTACTGTAATGGTATGAACCATGAAGCATCGTACATTATTATTAATTATATTTATTATTACATTAATAACCCATAAATATAATATAATATGCGTGTGTCATCTTAAATTTGTTCTGCGTTAATCACCATCAAGTCCCAGTACAATTAATTATATCGCTTGCCAAGCTAAATTCGAAATAATATACTATTTACGGTTCACTATACATGATATAGGTAATCTCTTAACCACAGACTAATTTTTATCACCGATCTGTTACCACGTATTAAGTGCTGTGTACTGGGATGCTCGCTCGTTTGTACAAACTAGGTCATAATGATAATATTATATTTAATTTGAGTTTTGGTTAAAAATATACAATAGAACTAATTTTCATAGTTGTCTATTTAACATTCTCTTACGTCTTTTATCTGGTAATACCATGACTGGTTTTAATTTGTCTCCGCCAGCTGATACATGGCATATATGTTATATTATTAGGTAACAAAAATTTCTTCAGGTCCAATTAACGAGAAAACCAATAATAGATTATCTATGCATCGTATAAATTTATATAGAGAACTGAATCGTCTTAAAATATGTGCTCTACACGTCAATCTCAAAATGACCTAAATAGAAACTTTGTTCGTTCTAAACCGACGAAATGTATAATATTTTTATATATAATAATGTATTGGCCGTAGATATTCCACGACAAGACGTATATTATACATTTGTATGATTATCATAAATTTTAAAAAGTTCTTCGATAAAAAAAAAAAAAAAGTAATAGAATAAATTGAATGAATGAAACTTGGTAGGTACAAAAGTTTTTAAACATAACCTTGTTTCACAGTTACCCTCCGAATATTCCATATATACATTTTCATAACTTGTTCTTGATATCAATTATTTAGTTTACCAAACAATCATTTGTGGATTTAAGAAATCATTTTGAAACTAGATAACTCTGATATGATTCAACCAGATATACCTACGTTTCCATAGACGTTCAGTTTCGTCATAAATCGTGATATATAGGTATATAATATGATAATATTGTGTCATAAAATGTTTAATCGATTATAAAGGTGATTATTCTCATAGATATAGGTTCAGACTTGTGTAGTATTCCGAATACTGAATTCGTAGAATAAATTTTAAATACTCCTAATATTTTTAATACTTTTTTTGAAAGTATTTAATACCGTACTTTATAAAAGTATTTTTATTAAAGTTCCAATTATATATTTAAAAGACATTTTAGATTCTGAGTGCAGCGAGGAATGTATTGGTTTTATGATGATGTATTTTTTTCAATATTTTTACTATTTTGTTTTTATGTCTGTAATCAAAAGTTCTATTAGAATAAATGCTCCAATAGTATAGCATCATTTTCTAATAGAAAATTGCATCTATTTGGTAGGTACTTAAAAAAATTGGAAAACACGGTTGTGGTAAAATTCTTAATAGCTTCGAAAATATTGATGCTGGAGGCTTGAAATTTTTACCACAAACGTATATACGTAAAATGTCAATACAAATTAATTTTTAAAAATGTTTACTTATTTTAATGCTATTTATAGCAATATTCAAATTTAAGACATTTAATTCATAATAAGTTTAACTTTAGTTTTCAAGGCCTAAAAATTTAATACAGTGTAGAAAAATTACGTCATACACTATAGCTACATACAAAAAAAATTAAAAATCGGTCAGTACATATGTTTTTAATAGCCATTTAAATTTTTTTTTGAATACCTATTTAATTTTTTGATATTTTGGTATGAAATATGTTCAAATTTCGAGGAAATAATGATCAATAAACTTGAACTTTTCAACAAATTCATATTATATAAATTCATATAAAGGCAAACAATTTTTTTAAATTTTTTCCCAATTTTAGGCAATTTATAGCAATTTTTAATTTTGAGACATTTAATTCATAATAGTCTTAATTTTAGGTTTTAAAACCTCAACATTTAATGCAGTGTTATAATTACATTATTCTAGCTATAAACAAAATAATTTAAAAATCTGTCAGCACAATAATTTTTAATAGCTATTTATCTTTTTTTTTTTTTTTAAATATGTAACATTTTGGTATGAAATTTGTTCAAATTTCAGAGAAATAATAGATCTATAAATTTGAAATTTTCACCAAAAATGTATGTATGTACATTATGAAGGAAAAATAATTTTTGTAACCATTTTTGAGCTACTTATGGCAATTTTAAATTTTGAGACATTTACTTTTCTACTTTATAGGAAAATTCAATTTTTGGAATTTTTTTTTTTTCTAAAAATATTTATTTTTTAATCAAAAGAATAATGGTGAAGTCAGAATTTGGCAGTCAGACTTGGTTTTAAAGTTATATAAAATTTAAATTTAACGATTTTATCGTGTTTGTTTAAATGTTTTTTTTTAATATTTTTCAACAGTGCTATATAGTTCAGTGGCAGCCAACAGTGTTATCTTACGCGGGGTCTTCGGTTCGAATCCCTTAACATCCAAATAACTTTTTGCACTTTTTTCAACTTTTTTGTGTTTATTATATTATATAATAATATATTAGTATATTCTATAGTAATTGTCAATTATATCCACCGAGTCTTCACTCAGAAACGTTTTTTTTTTAGAAAAAAATGATTTATCATTGCTTTTAAATTCAATATATCCGCAATCAGTATCCTACCCACCCAACGAGCGAAGTGCTTCCACCCCCTACTGACCGGTTTTTTCAGTATGTTTCCAAAAACTTCCAAGATTTAGGTTATATAGGCATAAGGTAAATTGAATTATGTTTTATATGAATGTAGATATGTTCTTAATAAAATGAATGACATCACGTTTGTTTTTACAGCACATATTTATTATATCGACATGTTAGAGAAAATAACTGATATTTACATTTAATACAGAATTTAAAATCAATGATAAATCATTTCATTCGATAAAACGATTCTACATCTATGACTAATGAAAAGTGTTTTAAAAAATGACTTACAATGTAAAAATTTCATATTTCTGGAACCATAATTTTCGGAATTACGATGAAATAATCATTTTAATCCATTTTCAGCATCACACGTTCGTCGAAAAGGTAACAAAGGATCAAATTTTCTTGACGAAATATTGTTTTATAAAATATTAATAAATTTCATTGTAAAATTATTCGCTTATACATCAGAATCTAAAATTGAGTACTGAGTAGGCATACAAAAATGTATTTTTCAAAAATTGGTTCTATATACCTTGAACCCGGTGAAAATATTAATTTTAATAATTTTTTCATATGTTAAAAAGTTGTACAAAAGATATTTATGGTTTCAATTTAATGACAAATTCTACGATATTTCAACTAGAATTTCGATGATAATGCAAATAATTACGTGCATTGTGTTGGGTGCCTTTTAACGTGTTTTGCATGGGTAATTGGTTTCGTCCTGAGTGACAAAAGAAACGAAAGTCAAAAGTGCGTAACGCGTTTGACGTAAAAATCGATACCTGCATAATCGTCATCGTCGAGGTCATTCCCCAAGGAGATTGGCCGACAAAAACTACTTACCATGTCTCCAAAAAAAAAAAATGCTTGTAGATCCAAGATAACTAAATATATTTCATTAAATATACATATCCTGTTTTACTATAATCAGCGAATTTTGAGTTCAGAGGCTTATTTAACAGGGCTATAACCCCTAGATCCCACTAATTCTTAGTCAGTTCTGGCCACCAAATTAATTTTTACAATAATAACAAAATCATAATTACAGTGTAATAACAAAGATAACATTATATTAAGCTAAACGTGATTTTTAAAATCTTGAATATTTTGATATTATAGTAAAATCGGTATTTATAAGAAATGTAATTAAAAAATTAGATAATGATATTCCACAAATAGGTACTACAAAATAAATATTGATAATTATAAAGCTACAAGGCTACTAGAAACAGTGACGTGTAAGATAAAAACTATTATAATTAATTTTAATGGATATTTAACAGAAACCACTGTTGTTAAAAATAAATGAGGCATTTAAAAGCCAAAAACATTATAAAATATTAACTTCTCCTCATTAGCTGAACGATTAAAGTTTCTATTAAATTTAATTAAAATTATTTCACAGTATTAAGAAAATTAAGCGAACATCTTAAAATTGTCGTTATATTTATAGAGTTTTTTTTATATATTTACAATTCATTATAATGAATTTTAATACTAAATGCATACTTATGTACTATAAAGGTTTTCAGAAGCGTATACTAAGAGGAAATTAGAGATCAGATTCCCCACGATCTTTTTTTTTCTTTCTTGAAGACTGAAGATAGTATTTAGAAAAGTATTTAAAATAATATTTCTCCAAAAATAAAAATTCAATCATAATATTATATATGTAATAATCATAAATTCAACAAATAGAAATTTATTAAATCATAATATTCTGTGTTATCTAAATATATTTTTGAAAATATTTCAAAGCACTAATCATATTTTTAATTCTTCTTGACTAAGTGATTCTTTGGGTGTACCAAATCAATAAATTTAGAGATTAATCTGTACTTTCTTAACGGTTAATCGCAACACAAATTGAATAATAGATATTACTAAAATGAATCAAGTGATGTAGGTTTGGTGTTAGTATATTTAAAATTGTCAACATATCACATCAATATGTGTCTACATTTCACTGTCTACATTCCGATAGAACTATTTCTAGATATTTAACCGATTGATTTCTACTAAACATTATTTAAAAATCATTATTCAAAGTATTTGAAATATTTCACAAATAGTATTCCAAATATTTTTTAATACTTTTTCTTATCTATATGTACTAAATTTCAGTTATTAAAAAATAAGTTGTAATTATACTATTTATACTATACAGTTATTAGTTTAAATACCACACCTACCAGATGCAACTCCTTCTAAGGGCAACTCTTTTTATGTAGGACTATTTTTTAAGTTTAACACATTTTGAGTGCGGAACCTTAAATTTGAAACTCTGTTGTATGACTCCTTGTAAATTTTTCTTTTATTAAGTACATCACCTCATAAGTAGAATTACTTTTGAGTGCAATTCATATACCTCGATTTATGTATTTTATTGGAAATAATATTGTTAATTAATTAATTTAAAAAATATTCCGCCTAAAACCGAAACTGACATTCGCTTTCAAAAAAATATTTGTTTACTCCTAAAGTGTTTCCGACGAATAGGTTGACAAAATCAGTATTCCGAAAATTGATCGAACTTACTAAATAAAAAAGTGTAATATAATATAGTAGGTACCTACTCCGCACATATAAGAAGTCGCTCGAACATTTTGTTCTCATATTTTTATATAACCATTGTCATCAGTTTGATATGTTTTAAAGTCTGATTAAACATCGTATATATGATAAAAGTTCGTCGAATATCTTCCTATTCTGGTAATCAGTAGGTCAGAGTTAAGTACTTAAACACGGACTCGTCATTGAGTATTATATAACGCTTAATTTAATTTAATAAAATAAGTAAATATACAATTTAAATCAAACAAACGAAAAAAAATGATAAGAAATATTAAATAATAAAAGATAATATAATAATAAGAAAATATATTACAATTTTAGATATAGGATAAAAAAAAAAGTAGCAAAAATGTTAGATAGGCAGAGTGGGATTCGAACCGACGTACCTGTATCCAAAGCTTATTCCCACTATCAATAAGCCACAGAATCAATAATAAAGCGGTTAAAATTTCTCGTTTTTAAACTATTCAGATAACGGAAAACACCGTTGCGTATATCGAAAGATAATAAATACGCATATTCGGAATGAACGTCCCGGTCGGACGAGGATGATCGGTTAGCAAAGAAATGTTCAGTTGGACGTAAAAACGTTCGGGAAACGTGAATCCGACGTCCACGGCAGCATCGAAAAAGGCCTACAAAGGTCGCTAAAACCGATTTCAGAAGTTCGGGGCGATAATACTACGACGTGGGAGAACGTCGAATGATAACGGAAATCGGCGAGTTGGGAATCGCATTTTTTTCCTCAGCGTCAAAAGCTCGGAAAAAGGCGAAAACGTAGAGGAATAAAACGCGTAAAAACCTCGAAACGACCGGAGAATAATTTAAATCGATAACGGTAAAGGAATAAGCATCGAACGGTTGCGAAAACGGGCCGAGGAATTAAATAAAAATATAAGAGGTTTTTTTCATGAATAAAACGGCTTATAAAAGTTAACATTTTATATGTATAATTATTATTATTTAATTGAACTTAAACAGTAAACAATATGTGTTTGAGAGATTATAATTTTTTTTAGATTTTGTGAGAACATATTTATATTATTGTTTGACGGAAATATACTAAAAAAAAATTATTTTAAACATATAATTAATATCTTAAAAGTTTTTTTTTTTCAAGGAATAAAATACTTTTAAAAGTATTCTAAATACAGTAATTCCAAATACCGTATTTTAAATACAACCCAATTCTTCCTATATAATAGTATTATTATATTATTTTATCATATTTCAAATGTTCAATATTTTTTAAATACTTGTTTAGTGTATACAATTTATCACAAATAATATTATTGTGGTAATCACTAATAGTATTTTAAACTTGTTAGTTACTGAAGTGTATAATTTCGAAAATTAGTGCTTATTATTTAATGTACCTAAATTAATTTGTTATAATTGAGTATAGATAGATATTATTAAATATAACGGTATAAACTTAAACTATATATTATAGTAGGAACCTAATAAGCAATAAATATAGTTTTTAGGTAATAATTATGAGTAGTTACTGTATAGGTTTCAAAGGTTAAATCAGAGAGTGCATTTGAGTAGAGCTTATTTTTAAAACAATTATTATTTGTATAACTGATCCCTCCACTCCATTAAAAAAATCACGTATACGCCACTAAATTTTATATTTGTAATCACAATTTAATTATTTAATAAAAAATAATTATTCAAAAAAAAAAAGTTTTTCCAAACAAAAAATTATGGAATAAGTTGATTGTTTTTATTTTAAAATATAACTAAATAGTACATATAGTGATAATCAGAATTTAGTATTCTCGCAAATTTAGCTTTTTTTTAACATGAATAATTTATAGATAAATCAACCATAATCAAGACACCAACTTCACATTTCTATAAAAAAAAAAGTGTATGGATGTAGTATTTTATATTCTTTTCTATTTTAGATTTTGAAAGTAACAAGAAATCTTTTACAACGATGTTTATTTTTTTGTCTGGAAATAACTTTTCAGGTAGAAGAAGTCGAATAGAAATTTTGGAGTAGACTTATTTTTGTTAGAAATTTATTCTAAATGGTACCTTATGAGGTCCCTAGAATATTTTGAAAAACTAAAACTGCATTCTATAACAGAAAATTTGTATATGATATTGTACATTTTCTTTTTAAATAATAAATAAATAGTTTCCATGATTCCTATATATTACTGAAATAATATTTATTTACGTCTAGGAATTTAAAACAAATTATGGTATGGTGTACTCAAAATTGATATAATATATTAAATATAAAAAAAATATTATGAAAATAATAAAATAATATAAAAATTATAGAATTCAATGACTTATCATATTGCTTGCAAATTTAATATTTCAATTTAGTAGGTATTCTATCCGATGAGCGAAACTCGCCAATTTTTTGATTATAAAATTTAATCCAATATTGAAAGTTTTTGGGATCAATTTTCGTTATTAATTATATACTTACGAATTCAACTTAAAATGTGTATCATAGTAAACAGTAGTAGATACATACACATAATTGAATTTAGGGTTTTAAAGCATTTCCCATGTAGTAATACGATGACCGCACAATATTTTATCTCCCAAAACGGCATTCGGTATAGGCAAAACAGCGTGCATGTACGTTTATTGGTTATTATCTACGTATCCCAAGTGACCTGCGGCGGCATTATTCATCCGTTAATTCCTCTCATCAGATCAGATGGTGATGACGTTTGGTCTTCCAAAATATTGATTATATTCGATTCCGCGGAATATTATCCCACCGGCTCCCTCTTCAGCTGGTTAAGCAGCTGTGTACACGTAATTACTAAGTACATAAAATATTTTACACAATATGATATAATATTTTTTACGTCTCGCTAAATATGTTTTACGTTTTTTACGAGGAAGGGGAAAAAAGAAAGAGAGAGGACATCATTGGAAAATGCTTTCCCCAACTTTTTCCGTCTCGAACATTAGTTAAAAATAATAACAAACGTTTAAACTCTTGAATTATTAAATTTAATGTACGTTTTTTTTTCTCTCCGGAGGTACTTTGCTCTGCACTTTCTCGCAAAAGTTTTTAACCTAACGCCAAGTAAATGCGCTAATAAATGAATATATTTAAATTTATACACGGTTTTTTTTTAACACATTATGCAGCAGAGTTTAACAAGTATTTTCGGAGCGTTTTGAATAATTTCGCAAATTAATAATTAATTACAATACGAAACGTGGACGTCTTCAGTCCTGCACTTCTGCACGTCTTACGATAGCGAGAATAAATTCTAATATTCGTCGTTGTCATCGTCGATTAGAGACACTAAAATCCTTATTCTTATAAAGTCTTAGTCTTACAATATTTATCAAAATCAGAACCAGAAATTGAACTTGAATTTTGAAACAAAAGATTTTTATTTGGTAAATGTTAGATAAATATTATTGTATATAAATTATTCTTGCTTTAAACGAACTCTCACAACACTTTTTTTTTTGCTTTTTTATCACCTTTTATAGTTATATGGAAAAATAAACGTACAACTTATATACGTCTGCGAACATCAAACGATCTCTTTCGGTATGTAGAAATATTTTAGCCAATTGTCAATTTTTTTTTTTTTAATTTAATTCATATCTTACGGTTAAATGTTAAAATGCTTTTAAAACCTATATAATTGAAATTTTCTAATAAGCATCAATTGAAAAAATACTTTTACTTTTGTATAAAATTTTAAGTAGATACAGATAACTTTTTAACAATTTAATTTGCTCAAAAACCCAAATCCTATATAATAATAAGACGTAATAAATGTATGATAGTACAGCGTATTGTTCGACAACAATTATTTCCCTGCCACTCAAACAAGTACAATATTAGGCGTAAACGGAGTCGTAACAACTTACTAGTAATCACTATACATTCCGAGTTGAGGTTTTTAATTAAATTGAAAACCAGAGTTTTTACTCTTTTTGAAATATTTTGAGAAAATATAATTTTAATAAACAAAATAAATACCTGGATGCTATTTTTATATCGATTAGTAATTAAAAATAGTACTAATTGATAATAAATAATGAATTTATTTACTCTTTCAACATTACACCTATTATACCTACATTGAATATTAATTATTGATCCTGATTCTTCTGGATTCTGATATTGTATTTATATATAACAGACTATGGTTATTAGGATTATTACATACTCAAAGTGGGAATTGCATGAAATCCATTATTGCGACAAAAATGAAACATTCAAAATACCCGTTTGCGCCAAAGAAAAATAATTGCTTATTGCCGTCCACCGTCTGCGCGAAATATATATGAACATTTTTTTCCTACGAGATATCTACTAACTAAAATATATTTAATTTAGTTCATATAAGTTTTGAGTTTCGATTTCAACATGAAATCAACTTAAAAACGGGTACCTAACTTTTATAAATAACTAATAAAATTTAAATTTACGACTATATCTAATCGATGATGTATTACATTATTGTCTTATAACAGTCTATAATCTAACGTGTATATTTACAATGTACTGAGTCTCAAATATATAATTATATATGTATGTATCAATATAATATACATACTCACGTACTTCATACACATGCGTTTGTTTAGAACTATTTGTGTGCCTCAAATTAATTTAAATGAACTACGAACTACTCGGATAGTTCGTAATAACTATAAAAGTTAACCTTTTAGATTCTGAGCAAAGCAAGGAATGTATTGGTTTTACGATGATGTGTTTTTTTTATGTCTGTACCCGAAAATTCTATAAGAAGAAATGCTCCGATTATTACATGTAGCATTATTATCTGGTAGAAAATTTCATCTAGTTGGTACTTTAATGAGGTCATTTTTCCATTTTCTAATTTTTTTGATAAACGCATAATGAAAAACTATCAAAAAATTAGCATGAAAACCGCTAAACACGATTGTAGTAAAAGTTCTTCATAACTCCGAAAATACATGCTAGAGGCTATTTTATACCAGAAACGTAAAATATTAATACAAACATTTTTCTAAACAAAAATTTTACCTATTTTTATACTATTTATAGTAATATGCGAATTTATAACAATTAATTCATAATAGGCTTAATTTTGGTTTTTAAGATCTAAAAATGAAATACAGGGTTAAAAGTATGCCATTCTAGCAACATACAAAATATTTAAAAAATCGGTAAATATATATATTTTTTTAATAACCATTTAATTTTTTCGTAATTTTGGTATAAAATAATGTGTTTGAATTTCGAGGAAATAATGATACTATACACTTAAAATTTTCCCCAAATTTGTATATTAGCACATATGAAAGCAAACATTTTTTCTCAATTTTGGGCTATTTATAGCAATTTTCAATTTTGAGACATTAAATTTATAATAGATATAATTTTTCTATTTTAGAGGAGAATTTAATTTTTTGTATTTTTTTCTTTCTAAAAATATGTATTTGTTGATCAAAAAAATAATGGTGAAGTCAACATTTTTATTATATAATATTATATTAGTATAATCTACAGTAGTTTTCAAGTATATCCACCGATGCTTCGCTCAGTCATTTTTTTTTTCTGAAAGCAATGATTTATCATTACTTTTAATTTCAATATATTCACCATCAGTATCCTACTCAACGAACGAAGTGTTTGCACAACTTACTGATCGGATTTTTTGTTGTTGAAATCCGAATTTACTGAAGATAATGACTGATTAATTTAACTAATAAACTAAAATATATTTTATTTACTTTGCATATATGTAGTGGGGAAATATTCGACTAAAATTAACGGAAACGAGCGACGGAAATAAGCGACCTTTGTTTCTTTGAAGCAAATGGGTGACGGAAGAAAGCGACATTTTGCAATCCTTCAATATTATATATCCTTAGTCTATGTGGGAGTTTCCTTAAAAAGATTTTTTATGGGGGATGGGGATAAGTGGTGTATCGAAATATACATTTTAAAATATTTCAAAATATTAGTCTATTATATTAAAAAATAACATCTTCATGATTTTTTTTTTTACCCAACTTATTTACTAAATTATTTTATACATTTAAATAGAAGAATTTATATTATTTTAAAACCATTGTGTGCCTGGGTGTTTAGAGAAATGTTCCCTTGCACAAAAATGATAATTCAGCCTAACTTATTCCAGTAATCAATTTTTTATTTATAATTTTTTACTCTGTCACATCAAATACATTTTTCTTGAATGTTCGTAACCTATATTTACAAAATAAATACTGCATATTTTTTTTTATTGAAATTTGCACCCTCCACAGTAGGCATATCGATTGCAAACAGTTTGCCCAATTAATTTTTGAAAAATTAAATGTTTCAATAAACATATAACCATCTCAAAGTCGTTTACAGATGATCCTTGGTCTTGTCAATATTTTTATTACCTAACGAAAAAAAAATTTAAGCTTTAATCGTATCTATTATCTCGGTGAGTATTTTATTTCGATAATTATTGTATATTATACTGTGCTTTGTGTTTGAAAATTTATTGACGTGAAAATAATGAGTTAACTAGAATTTTTCCGACGAAACAACTCTGCAGACAATAATGTTCTGTATTTTGTATCAAACCGGTATGTGTCTAAAACTAATGTATGCCGGCTGCGTGATTCAGATTTATGCAATGGCCCGATACATTCTCGAATCACGGATATGTGACGTGCCATTTTAATGAAATTACGTGTTCGCTGCCGGAAACGGGACAGGAAATTAACTCGATACCAACATTGGACGTCTGTGGAGAGAGAAACTTGCTCAGTCACAGAGAATATGTCCATACCTACTGAGGTACCTATCAGACCTTATCAGCATAATATCGTATTATTACGTAAGAATACGTGTGCAGTTGTCCGATTGTCGACTAGATATAACCGAAGAGGCTTTTACCCTTATTTCGAGCACAGGTTAAAGGTCGTAAATTCTGTCACGTAGTCTTCAAACGATGACATTATTATAATATATTGTGTGTGCATAAGTTCGTATTATGTTAAATACCTATACAATTCATTGGCATAAACAATGCTTCAAACGAAAAAAAAACATACGATGATAATAAAAACGTTGAATGTGCTTCAATTATGGTAAAATGATTACGTTGGACGCGATCCAACTGTAATGCGAGTTGTACTACGCTATTATAATAATATAAACATCTAAAATATTGTAGGCATTATATCGTTTGTGATATTATACACATATATACATCTCGAAAAATAGCTTATTCTTTAGTCGATAAATTAATATATACATATACAATAATATAATAAAAGAAAGTCCCATGTTATATTTGTCCAGGGTAATTTTTGAAATTACCGACTCGATTTCATTGCGATTTATTTTTATTTTGTAGAAAATTTTTGGAAAAAAAAACATGGGCAAGATCAATTTTGTAAATTCATTCTTTAAGGGGGGAAAGAGGAGACGTGGGTTTTAATTTTTATTCAAAGCCCAGTCCAAAATTCTGGTAGTATAGAAAGCTGACATTATCGGAAAACAATCGTTTAAGAGGACGCTATACCCACATTTTCTGTCTCCGTCTAACTAATTGGCAATATTGCAATATTATACGACGCAGAGTTAAAATTATGCATTATGGTTAAATTTAGAGGCTTAACACTTAAGTGCCGTGAGTATACAATTATATACACACCCTAACTGTTCCACTATAACGTGTGTATCCTACAAGATACACGAATTTTTTTACGAGACGTTCGCGGCAGCCGAGCCGGGGCATCCTACTTATACGCGCGCGCGGCGGAATAACACTGAGTTACTATACATCATTCCTTATTATTCTTCCTTATTTCATCCTCATTCTATGGTTATTTTATAGAACATAATATTCATATCAATACTTTTATTATTTAATAATTCACATATTTTTGTGATGTAAGTACTATTGCCCTAAATGAATATAATATGTACCTACTTATTTTCATTATCCTAAGATTTAGTATTTTTCGGAATTTTAAGTCTATAAATTATTAGGATTTTAGTCGTCAAAATGATGGTTGATTACACTTTTTTTTCTATATCTATTT
This sequence comes from Pemphigus obesinymphae, assembly GCA_025469235.1. Classification (NCBI taxonomy): domain Eukaryota; kingdom Metazoa; phylum Arthropoda; class Insecta; order Hemiptera; family Aphididae; genus Pemphigus; species Pemphigus obesinymphae. Next base: position 16,475 of record JAIPRL010006676.1, read on the forward strand.
TATGTTTTGAAGAGAAGTGTTATATTATTTTTTTCACATTTTCACCCCCCCCCCCCAAAAAAAAAAAAAATTCTCTCGGGATGGTCCTAATACTATACATACATAATATTATATGTTATTCATTACTCAGTGTTTTTAATAAAAAATCTATATAAATATTTAAAATTTTAGGATGATTTTAAGTACATTAATTTAGGCCAATAGCACCTACATGACAAATAAAATATTTATGAATTATTAAAATAAAAGTATCAATTTGTATATTGTGTTGTATAATAACTGTTGTAATCAATGATATATATGATATATATAAAATGAATCATATGATATATAATAACTCACCGTTATTGCGCCGCGCGCGCGTAAGTGGGATGCCTCGGCTCGGCTGCCGCTAACGTCTCGTTTTTTTTTCGGTTTTATCACTTATGTATAAAAAACGAACATAGATAGCACCAAAGTCCAATAATATATTGTTAGTGGGATATGTGTAGATAACAATTTTAGGTTTGGCCTGGAAGTTACAAACAATCTGATACGAATATTATCAATTATTACGATAAACATGAAATTTTATATATGGGATGGTGATACTGACGTCATACTTTAATATTTTAACTTTTATACACACACCTATCTTATACCTTATTGTAGTCTACTACTATTTATATTATGTTTTGTATGCGATAATACTTATACCTACATCGAGCTTGTAAATATAACAGTAAATTGATATAATAATAAATATAAACTATAAGTTAATGTTATTTATGCGATATGTGTTACTTATTCATTTGTACCATATGTGTCCAAATGTATACACGGACTTAGGTCAGCTTTAGAACCAAATTTAAGGTTTATGATATATCAAACTCTATTAAGTAAGTCAAAAACAATGATAATTAAAAACATGGTCTATCCAAAATGATCATTTTACTCAATTCTGGTCTGGCACTTAAAATGTTAAACACCTAATATCAAGTTTAACGAGAAAAATAATTCCAAGTGAAACTTTTGGCATTTTTAGTATTTGATATTTTTAACTCGAAAATATTCCAGTTTTAAATTTTTGTATTAAGTGAATAGCTTCTGGTATAAAATCGTTTTTTTATTATTTGTTTTTTTCATCTAATCTATTGTAGTAGAGATTACAAAATATATACTTTTAAGGTTTTGAAGTGAAATTTCAAGTTTAAAAGTTTATTTTAACTTTAATTTTGATTGGCCTTTAAAGGGGGAAATGGCTGAAAACGGATTTCAATTTTTAATCAACGCTCAGCCCAAACTACTGGTTGTAAAAGCTAAAATTTTCAGAGAATATTCTTTTAATGACAAAAACGCTACTTAAGAAAGAATTTTTCGAAATTTAACTTTAAAGGAAAGAAAAGGGGAAGTGTATTTCCATTTTTAGGCAATATCCAGTTCAAATTACTAAACAAGATTTTAGAATTCTAGTATTTATATTCAATAATATTACATTTCACACCTTAATTCCTCTCAAACCAGATAAAACTTTTTACGGTAATTCAGCTAGTATATTATATACCTAATACATAATATAATATGTAAGTAAACGAAAACTAGTTGATCATGAAAAAATAAATTACTGCAATCGTAAAGTACTATACATTTAACATATAACAAAAATCTAAAAGGATGCAATATGCTCAAGATTTAAGATGACATCACAAATACGTTTTTTAAAAGGTTTTGTAAAGGAAATTTTTATGAAATTTGATGAAAAATAAAAATCCAACAATTAAAAGATATTTAAGTATATTATATGTAGTTTAAAAATATTCCTGTGTTACTATCACTCTTAATTGTTGTTTATTCGCGATATTTGTTTTAAAAAAAAACATGTCATGATTACCTTCGTATACTTCAAGATTTATTGCTTTCAGAATGATCATAGATCATTAATATTAACACCAAATAAAATAAGGAACTTTCTTCTTACTTTTGAGTTTTTGACAGAGTATTTATCCTTGAAAAAGTAAAAATTTTATAATTTTCAATTGCCTGTGAAAAATACAATATAAACATCAAATAAAATTGGTTCTGCCAAAATTTAGTAAATGTTGTCAGTTTATTATTGATATAAAAATATTTATCTGCGATTATTATAGCTGATATAATAATGGAAGTATGAAACTATGTTTTTACGGACTGTTATTTGGGGTGTGGCATCCTCTTAAGTCCAAACGTCTCACATTTTCAAAGTACTATGTACTGTTCTATATAAACAATTTTAAAAACATTTTAAGAAACATTAAAATCTAACAATTAAAAATATTCTTTGGCACCTATATTAAAAACAGGTAATGTGTTTAATATTGCTAACTTTAGATTCATATCCTTAATACCGCATATTGCCAAAGTTTTTGAATCTATCATTTATCAGCACTAAAACGTAATTTAAACGTAGCACAAACGTAACTTAACTTAGCTTAAATGTACTTAAATCATGTTCTTATCGATGAACTGCATAAATTCAGACCTGGTAAATCTACTGACACCAGTATTGTCTCTTTCCTTTCATACATCCATGAAACTGTTGAATCTGGCCACCAATTTATTAGATGTCATCATTACTGATTTTAAGAAAGCATTCGACACTATTAATCACTCAATCCTTATCAATGAACTAGAGATTCTTTATATTAGCTACCCTTTACTTGGATGGATTAAGTCATACATTTCAGGTAGAAAACAGTATCTTTTAATTCTTATTATTTCTGATATATTTTTTATAGAAACAAATGTTAGAAAATTATATTTCAATTCGCAATAATTCTGATAAAAAAAAAAAAACAATTAATATTGAGCTTTCTATTAATATATTTGTTGAATCATCAACTATAGTCTATAACTATTAAAATAGTCATATCAAATATTTTTTTAATTTTTATTACCTTAATAGCCTACATGTATATACATTTACCTTTAAAAATCAACTTGTAAATTATGTTTTCAGATTGTGGCTTATTTTAGTTTATTTCCACGAGTCGAACCATTTGTAGTATTTGTAAAACAATTAGAATAACAAAACTTTCAGTGATTAAAATGATACTTCTTTTATTGCAATTTAAAAATCAAAGAAATTAATAAGGAGCGTTTCATTTAAATAAGTAATTATCATAAAAATAAACATTGTTTAAGGTGGTCAAACAAAAGAAGAAGTCATAGAAACGAATGAAAGATTGAGAGCAGTGCGAATACGGTTGGAAGAGTCCTATGATACTGCTAAAAAATCGCTCATTACACTAATGACCAAATACACGGAAAGCAAATCAACGCGAAATGTCTTCCAAAGGTATAATCTCCTGAAGGCCATGATTAAGGTAAGACCTTGTTATAATTATAATATAACAAAATGTACCCCTTGCACCCTTGAAAATAACATTGAAAACAAAAATAAAATATGATAAAAATAACACGGAAAAAACATGAGAATATTCTGTGACAAAATAATAATAATGAAAAAACGTTATATAAATGAATAAACAAAAGAAATTAATTAGTATGATTTAATAATATATATATACTGTCTATTATAATTACGATTCTCTTAGTTCATTTTCATTTATAGAAATGATAAAACATATTTTATATAACTATATTTGTCTCGTTTTTTTTCCTAGTTAATTTGTTAAAATTATTTTCATATTTATCGCGTAATTGATAATTAACGAGTTCAAACCAAATTCTGCGTACATTATACTACAATAGATTTAACTATATATAATAATTTATATATATATATATATATAGGATAAATGTTGCCAAACTTTACATAGGTATAACTCATTTTCGAAAATGATCATAAAAATGATCATAATACCCTTTTTCAATATTTTCATATGAACAGGAAATATTACCAACCCGTAAACAAATTTAGAATTTTTTAATGCTGTAAAGTTAAACCATAAATATAAATATAGAACTAGTATAGAACTATAACCTAACCTAACCTAACCTAACCTCGCAAAAAAGTATACTTTGGGAATTCTAGCCGAGATAAATAATTGTTATCATTACATTTTTGGTTTTTCATCATTAACGTGATCAACATTGGTAATAGGTAACTTTATTGTTTTTACCTTCTTGTATTTTAAGGATAACATTTTAATTTCGAAGTTTTATTATACGTGTAAAAATTATTCAATCGTACTTACTTTGGAGTTTGGAAGCTATTGGTATTTGTACTGTTATTTATAAAATAACCATTTTCTCACGTTTTTTTAATTTTTTGTCATATATAATATATATTATATATACATTACATAACTATTTTTATTACAAATTTAACTTTATATTTATATGAATTAATAGTTGACTTTTTCTGCATTTGTCACAATAGCAATTTTTTTCTTAAATTGTATTACTGTTCGAGCCATGACGTAAATTCAACCCCTTAATCGTATGACGAAATCTATGGAAATATTCTAAGAAATTTATTTGATATTTTTTTATTTTATTTTTTTAATCTTATTTTAAAAAATTTTTATGACACCTCAAAAATGTAACAAATATGGGACTTACAGTTAAGAATTTTCTTGTGTAGACAATATTTTTAGGAGGTCCTATAAAAGTCAATACGATATAATTTATTACATTTATTATAAAAATAACACATTGGTATAATTTTTAATAGAACGCCTAAAATTGCCTAATCGAAAAAATGATGATTATAAATTACATACGTTTATCTCTCTGCATCTAAATATGTAACAATTCAAGTCCCGACTGACTCATCAACGTCCAGCGCAAAACTATACTGGTCGTAGAAAGCTGATATTTTCCGAGAATATTTCTTCAAAAACATGGACTCCCGCTAAGAACTTTTCGAAATTCAACTTTTACGGGAATAAATGTATTTTAATTTTTATCCAACGCCCCAACCCAAACTACGATAAATTCGTAGTACGTACTTTGAAATATTTTTATCACAAGCATTTTAATCTGGGCAACGTCGGGTACTGTTAGCTATATTAATAAATGAATTGATACCTATAATAATGTAAATATAATTGTTAATTAAACTATAAAAGTGATCTCGGACGAAGTCGGGTAATCACCAGCTAGGTACATTGCCAATATATTATATTTTATGGGTGATAAACGAGCAGCATTGACAAGGGGAAAAAACTATTAATCGCGTCATAATTGATTTTATTTGCACATAAAATACTCGAAGAGTTAATTTTTTTCTCTTTATATATACATAATACAATATATATATCATCGTTACTTGCCGTCATTTTGTTCCGCAATGTTTCGTTTTGCGTTTCGCATTAATAAAAACATTTTCTGGACGAAAATAATGGCCGAGGAACGACCTGAACACCGTGTCTCCTATTGCTTGGAAACAGAAAGTTTCGGCTACTTTTTAACACTCGATTGTCTTTGGTGGCAAAAGCACTGTATATAATATTATATCATACACGGCCGTTATATCTCGTGATCAAAAGTTACATCATTTATCATCGACCATTCATCCTGTCTTTGATGTATACAGTAAATAATATACCTAACCGTAACACGTCTTGTTTAACATAATAACGTTGGCCGTCACATAATTATCTGTTCATGTGCTCGTTATATCATAATATATATTTTACACGTGTGATATCAACAATATAGTATCCTTATGGAATTATAGCAGTAGCTTCTTTAAGATGCGTGCATTTTCTTTATCAATAATAGGTATGTCAATTTGCATAATTTTTTTGTTTATTTTTTTGATAAAAGAGTTCAATACATTTACTTAATCCAAATGCTATGTTGGTGTTTGAAATTTATTTAAGCCGTTAAATATTTTAAACTTTTTTTCAATTTACATAAATTCTCATTTTACCTTCAAATGCGCACATTTAAAATGCTACAATATGCCGCATAAGAAAGTATATTTTGTAAAATAAAAGGTATTTAATAGTGTATTAACGGGAAAGTTGGTGATTTCGTGTACGTTGTAACCACTTCCCTCAATCAAAATTTAATCAATTAAAAAATAAAAATTATATATATTAAAATAAAATAAAATTTACGTATCGCCTACCTGTACTTTTAAAATACTCAGAATGACTGGAAATTTTCATAAAAATGGTCTATATAGATGTTCAATTATTATCAGACGAATTCACAACATCCAGAACGTTATCAATTTATCTTCACCTACCACGATCATCCAAAATTGACTCTTGAAAATTAAATATCGATTTTCAATGTTTACTTTTTATTTAAAGACATCATTTTTACACAACATGTGCCTAGTTACATGTGAATTGTAATATATATATTTATATTATTCCCCCCCTATTCTCAAATTAGTTTTTTTTTCCTTAAATACGTTCTTAATTTATCATTCTAAACCAATGGTTTTCCGTTTGTAGGAAGTCATACGGTTGGAAACGCAATACTGGACCCTAGTTGAAATACCCAAGCAAGAAAAACAGGAGACAGTGCCGTCATTCGTTCTTAGAGCATGTGGCATTGTGGAAAAATCACAAAAGTCCGGCGAAGGTGTCAAGTCGACTGCGAAATTAGCTGAAGAGGACGAAAAGAAACGAGAACGTATCGACAGACTTTGTGGTAAGCATATATACTAAAACATATTATATTTGTATCAAAAAACATGTAAATTACTATACTAATAAATATATATAACAATACATTTAAACAGCTATATCTAATGGACCAATTACAAAAAAATCATAATATTTATAAAGATTCTGATAGCGAAAATGGCTCATTAAGGTCATGAATATTTAAAAAATTAAAAACAATCGAATTTGATTTATTAAAATATACCATACTAAAACATGATTACTATTCGTTATAGAAGATACTTCACGTGTTAATATAATTAATATAATTAATAATACTTCGCTTACAATCATCTATTTGCGATTTATTTATACATACATTATTTTAATTAAAATATTTTATTATGTATTTACTTATTTATATTATAACTTAACACATTAACATTTATATAACTATAGATTGGTAAATAGAAATGTATGATTTATTGACAATGGTGTCCAACAAAATATAAGATTTGAGAATAATACTGAGGTTTCTCCCTTCCCTCAAATTTTCCCTGTGAACGTTAGGATAAAATATTATAAGCTCGTAGCACGGGTAAGGGAAGGTATACATGCATTTTAACTGCATTAAAATACTATCTCGCTTTCTAAGTTTTACTTCTCTCCTAGTCATTGTAGCTTCAAAATTAAAACAGATAATGATAGATGAGAATATTTATCATACACAAACATAGAGTTTTTTTTAATTAAAATAATTTTTTCAAATTTTTTTCTAATTTGAAAATATTGAAATTTGACGGTTTTAATCACAAGTTTTAGATGTTTAAAAATACTTAGTGAAAAATAAAAACACTATACTTGGTCTTAGTATAAGCTCTCGTATTTTATTTAGTGTAATTATTTCTCTTTTATGATAAATTTTGATTAAACTCAGTTCAGAATGCCACAATTAATTATTGAACATATGTCGTGATTACACAACAATAAAAAGTGGAACAGATATGAGATTCTTTTAAGATTAATTTTAAAATGCATTGTAACATTTTTATTTATTTTTTTTTGTTAAAATTTCATTAATTAAAAAAATGCTTAAAAATTGCCTACATATAAGTCCTTAAAAATGGTTGGTATAGCGTCCTTTTAAGAAAGAGCCTTGTCACGGTCCACCCCATTACCTGGCTACCTCAATATTTATTGACATTTATCATACACGTACCTATACGGTATATCACATTATTTTGGGTAACGCTGTATAATACCGTCCTGTACGTGACGGACGATATTCCGTCCGTCGCGCCGCCATCAGGGCTCTTTTTTAACGTGCATACTCGTAATTCGAGTATACTCGTAATTGAATATTAATTTCTTTTTTTATAAGCTCTTCTCTAAAACATGACCTTTTTTGAAATGTTTCATCGTCTTGAACTAGATTGCCGATATAAAATATAAATGTTTTTTCCTGTGACCATATTTCCTATGGCAATTTTGGAACTTGAACAGGTTATTATTAATATTCTATTATTATGGAACACGGCCATTTTTTACTTCAAAATTTAAACAGCTAAGCTTATCATACGGCGAGCCGAAACGGGTAATATTTAATATGGAAATTCGAGTCCCTTATTAAGATTAAGATAATTTTTGTATCAAAAACAAGTTCGCAATTTAAAAATCTCCACCCCTAATTATACAGGCATATTTTGATGTATTTACCCAAAAACTATAAAAGAAATAATAATAATTAATATATAGCTTTATATATGGGTTTAAATGTTTTGGAAGGCTGAAAATTAAATAGAGATGAAACATTTACGGACAATTATTCATCTGTATATTTATATTTAAGAAATTTTATGTTAACATTTTCACAAAGATAGGTAGTTGAAAAAATTAAGTTAACATTTTTTTTCCGTTTTAACTTTAAATTTAATGAGTTGCCAGATTTATTTGTTAACTATATAAACTTACCTATATAACTGAATGTTTTTGGGTTAATTTAACTTAACTAATTCGAGTACATTTTTTTATTGTATTGTCCATATCTGCATTTTTATTTTTGTTCCTTTTACATAATTACTTATTAAGCTTCATACACATTTGGCTGGCACGGTTGAGCGGATATTAAATATAGGTTTTGCATTTTATTTCCGAGAGGCTTTGCCTTAACCTTGAATATATCAACGGTTTCGATACAACAATTATTAAAACGCAACACGTGTAGGTCAATATAGACAATAGGTACTTAATTATGTCAAAACAGACTCTATATATATATTATAATATTTGATCTTTTTTTGGTAAAAAATCATAATAAGGTTTGAACGTCTGTCCCGACTAAAAATTATTATTTAATATAATAAAATAATATATATACCACGTAACAGACAAAGTAAAAACTTTTAACATACCTATACCTAGTCTCGAAGGTCAATAAAATAGATAACAATATTTTTTTTAAATAAAACGTTTTTTTTTTTTTTTTGTATGAACAATGAATCAATTAGCTATTTTACTTTGTTTTCTATAATAACGCATAAACCGATTATCGATTATAAAAAAAACCCTCGATTATAGTCAATTAATCGAAAACAGTCGTATATAATCAATTAATTGAAAATAATTTATAGGCATTCGAAACTAATCAAAATTAGGCAACGAAATAACATAGAATAATAAAGTATAATCTCCTCATAATCGATAAAATATCATCTAAATTTTTTATATAAATATACAGCAATATCCAACACATACTTTTAAGTTTTAATACGAGTATTTTTATTTTAATAATATTAATATACTCTTAGGTTATAGTTAATATAATTTTTTGATCATATTTTACCCATGCGATTCTTCGATAATCCGACTACCTATCGTAATCGACTTAGATTGATCGATTATTTAAAAAAGTAACACAATAAAATATATAATCGTCCAGCCCTTCAAATATTGGATGCATGAATAAACATGCTCCATTTGTGCACAATATAATTTACTATAAATAATTTAATAAGGTTAATTTCCATGTCAGTGTCTAACATTTCTCAGATATATAAGTATGTGTTTACCATTAAAAATGAATAAAAATAAACTACGTTCGTTTATAATATGATAATAAACATGACATAAAAATTAGTTTCGAGTTATAGTTCAATTAACGAAAAATCGGATGACAAGTTAAATATTGACATGACAAAATAAACAGGTATGACAGCAACTTTCCGATTTCGAGGGAAACTGCGCAAAAATGGCGTCCGTCATGCTCCGCATCTGATTGGCTGAGAATTGATCACATGACTAATCAAATAAGATGAA
>JAIPRL010006677.1:0-26329 GCA_025469235.1 Pemphigus obesinymphae
TACTGACCTCTTCTCCCCAATTGTTGCTGGTTTGCGGCCGTTGTCATTATTAACCCCGACACCAACTAGTGTCGGGTTGTCTTTAGTACGGGACTATCCGTCCGTAGACGGATTGCCCCGTTACAAGGTACACGTCATTTTGAAAATTCACAAAATTTAAATATTTCTACAAACTTAAAAATATATCGATCGTTAAAATGTTTGACTACATTGATTGCAAAATAGGAAATAATAATCATCTACTTTGAAAATCATTAAATATGCGTGATTACAGCGGCGCAACTACGGGTTGGCAAGACGGGGCATCGCCCCGGGGCCCCCAAAGTAAATATTTGTATATACACAAATATTGAAATTTTTTTGAAATAATTATATTTGCTCAATAAAATGCTCAAAATTTTGTTTTGTAAGTACTTGTTTTATGATTTACATTATGTACAAACAGTACGAAGTTTATATCGATGAACGTTGTGACTGTATTAATCTTACTGATGACAATGGTACCTATTTACAACAAAAACATTGGTGAATTTAGTTATTGTTACTTATAGACTCTGTTATAAACTATATAGCTGTTATCTAATCGTATTTGGTACCATAATTTGTAAGTTTAAAAAAAATATTCCATTGAAATATAGCCATTATTGTGTAACGTAAAAATGTGATGCAGGCCTATTATTGTTGTACGCGCCGATTTAACCCAAACGTTATATTCATATAATCTGTTATTCAACCATGGCATAAGTAAATAGATACGTCAGTTAGATAACACGGCGCAGAAAATATTCCTCAGACATGGAATAAACGATAAAATCCATGGAAAAATTATTTCCGGCTTAATTTAAAATTATTATAATATTGTTATGAATTAAAATATCTTTTAATGAAATACTTGTATTATCATTTTGTTTGTTCAAGACGTGTTTCACCTTCGTACATATATTATTATTAAGATACCGAGACTCTTTCATCCATGATATTGTTATCGTTTATTCAATGTCTGGGGAACATGCGTAGTGATAGCGAAAATAGAGTTACAGCTGACATGTCTATTTACGTATGTTATGTTTCAACTATAAAATATAATATGCCTACTCTAATTTTATTTAGTACATATGTGTCATTTTTCTTGAGCTGTTGTCTGTTGACTGCGACACAACCCGTTTGCATTCATTTTCAATTAATACGCGTACAATTTTGGCTCAGAATATGACCGTTTTCATATTGTATTTATATATTATAGGTTTTATTCATATTATTATTGGTAGATTTTCATATATGACTTTTCATTATGAACTACTTAGAGTAATTCATTTTATAAAAACAATTAATACCTATAAAATAAAATATATATAATATTATAAAAAATAACAACATAATATATACATATTGTGATGTAATAACCTGCACGGTATATGAGTACATATATTAAGTAATTTATTATTTTCAAATATCTTTTTCTAGGATATTTACACCTACGACTTTGAAGTGTTTAATTTATTCGTCAATACTATATACATTTTAATCGATCTATTATTTAATATACTAATTAATATATAAATATTAATTAATTTTATTAATTTTTTGTATTATTTTTTTTTTAAACATTTGTTTTGTAAAAGTACACTTTTTTATAGGCACAACAATATTATGGCATCTTTTATAAAACTTGAACAAATATTAATAAAATAAAAATATGTTTACAGCAAAAATTGTACAAATTATATTTATTTTGTTATCATAAATATTACAAGGCAATTTAAAAATTTTTAATTTTAACTGCTTGGTCCAGAAACGTAACACTGCCCCGGGACCCCGAATTTATAGTTAGGTACGCTACTTTACGTATGTAGCCCACATAATTAGCCGATGGCATGTAATACATTTGTGTGTAATAAGTCTTATTATACTGAATATTAATATTGTCATCGGATTTCAGAATAAAAAAAAAAAGATTTTTACATAGCACTTACGTTTTGGAGAGAGTTAAAAACGTCAAATAATTGAAAAGCCTTTTTTGATCCTCAATTTCCCATAAATTTTATTTGTCAAAAACTATACCGTAATGTAATTTTTTTTATTATTAATATTCTATTAATTTCATGAAAGAAACCGTTCCCTTTAATTTGAATCGGTTATTGTAAAAACCACACTTTTGGTGAAAACGGTTTCTTTTAAACAAAATTTTAGACTACTGATATAGATACATGTTATGTGTAAAAATCACGTTTATCCATCTGTTCTTCGTGTGTTTAAATGAGGTCTGAAATTCCCATGTATTGTAAAAACCATATACGCGTCATGGACAAGTGGTGTTCTTACATTAAATATCTCACCAATGGGGATTTACGAATGTTAAATATATAAATAGAAAGTCAATTATGATGATAATTACGGTCTAAAGAGCTTCATTACATATCAGCTGAACTTAACGTAAAAGTCATGTATGAATTATTCAAGGTAAAATATTTAGAAAGTGACATTAAGTATGAGTATTACTCGAAAATTTTTAGTGAAAGATTCTCATTAAAATTTGGTAGACCTCAAGTTGACGGTTGTGTCACTTATGAAACAAACACATTTTGTTACTTATTTGATTATAATACGATATATTATATATATATATATATATAGTTACAAAAAATTGTACTCGTATTCAAAGACAAATATCATTCTCCCTAAAGAATTAAGCATTTTGTGAAGTGACGTGCTCAGAATTTTAAAACAGGAGGACTGATATTATCTCAAAAATTGATAAATCGCTATAAAAAAAAAAAATTATTTGTGTAAATTTGACTATATATTGACTACAATCCAATAATTATTCATTTTCCGTGTTGTTTTCTGCGTTCATTATACTTAGGAATCTAGTAAAATTAATTTATAATTAAAGAATTTCACTATACAAAATATTATTATATAACATTATAAAAAAAATTAAAACAAAATAATATTATTTTATTTATGTTCAAATGCATAGAACAAAAAAGGTGCACTTGAATTATTGGACAGGAGACTCTTAATACACGAATGTTTTGCAATACGAAATCGTATTTGGCCGTTTTTACGTTATTTTTCGGTAGTTTTTCCTGCCGCGTTTATCGAAAATGGCCAAAAATGGCTTCTTTAAAATGCCTGCAAACCAGATGAAATTCGCTACTGGATAATAGGGTTACATGTGCAAATTGGTCTATGTCTTCTGGACGAAAAGTTGTATACAAACAAAAAAAAAAAAAAAAACATTATTGTAAAACCACTAGCTTTCTCGCTCCGCTCAGAATATAAAAGAGCCATGAGAAAGATATTACACTCTCATCCCCTGCGTCTGTGTTGGCCAATTTTTAACCTCAACATTAGAATCCGAGCCCTACTTACTTGTATATAATATTAATATTACTATATAACTTATAGTAAGTAAGTACTAATAGTACTATACTATATAAGTAGGTATATAATAATATAATCTTTGGAAAATCGTAGAATAATCGTACTGTTTTACGATGGCTTACAACAGAGGTTCTCAAAGTTTGGGGCGCGACCCTCCGGGGGGCCGCGAAAGCTTTATAGAGGGGGTGCAAAAAATTTTAAAAATCAACATTGTACTGGTAGGACAGAAAAAGATTTGTGAAATTTCCGTAATAATAATCGCGTTCTATATTATATATACAATTCAGTATATTTATACATCACAACTTTGTGATGTATTGAACAAGACAACTCACTAACAAGATTCTGGGCAAGTGTAAAAGAAGAGTGCCCGATATTGTTTGAAAAAGCCATGAGAATACTAGTGCCATTTGCTACTACGTATTTGTGTGAAACAGGCTTTTCCGACCTAGCATCAATGAAGTCTATAAGTACCGTGGAAGACTGGATATCAGCGAAAGAATTGAGAGTTGCTTTATCAAATATCTCTCCTCGTTTCACCAGACTTTGTGATGAAAAAAAACAAGCCCACCCATCGCATTAAAATTGGCCGATTGATTAAAACCTTTTATAAAAAATACATTTTATTTTAAAATAAATTTGTAGTGTTAATATCAATATAAGCCTATAATTTTTGTTTTTTTTTTCTAACTTTTTGTTAATCTAAACTTGACTATTAAAATTATTTTTATGGGGGGGGGGAGCTCACGTCTGGGGTTGACCAAAAGGGGGGCCTGGCCTGAAAAGTTTGAGAACCTCTGGATTATAATATTTATTGAAATTTTCGCTTAGGTATACCAATATACTGTTTATCTCGAAAATTCTGGGAAATACTCAATGCTGGCATAGTTAAAAAATTATAGTTTACGTTAAAAAAAAAACAAAAAAAAAACAAAAAAACGCTTAGGAATCATAATAAATTTCATCGGGTATATGTTATTGGGTAGGCGAGTCGAGAAAACGTTTGAAAAATACGTATTGGGTTTTTATAGGTTTTTTTTTTTCAATAAAATTCTATATACGGCCACAAATCGTATAAGCAAAATAATTTTTTGCCTTTATGCTTTCACCACTATGATATGGCATATCGTCGTCGTCGTAGTCGTCGTGTTGGCATTATATTGTCCGGAAGTAAACATTTTTTCCCCTGGTTTGATATCTTATGTGTACATAATAGGTATTTTCTTTATCGTCACGATCGAGCCGATGTTATAAATTTCCGTTTTTGTCCGGTTCGACATAATAATATGATGTGGTCGGCGGCTGTTGTTCGAAACTAATGCCCGAGTCAAGTGAAACTATTTTAACGCTATCGACTGACCGAAAATTTATTACAGTTTACGAATGGAAAAAAATAAAAAAAATAACAATATTTACTGACCGTTTTGTAATACATTTATCATTGCGTGTGCGTTACGGTTTGACGAGTAATTGTTTGTCCTGGTGTGCGATGACGTACCTACTGCAATAATATAACAATATAATAATGGATAGGTTTTCGTACTAGTTTTTCCTTTCGCTGTAAAATTTAATGCAATCCGTGTGCAAGTTTACTTTTAATTTTAAACTCGACTGAAAATTATAACTGATAAGATCCTAAATAGGATTTTTTTTTTTTTTTTTTTTTTTTTTTTATCAAAAGACACTTTTCGTTGTCGTATTGCATTGCAATAATAAATTGTGTGGCATTGCATTGCATTGAATACGAGTACTACGCAGAAGTAAATGATTAGAATCTAACGATGATTAATTTTATTCACATTAGGTATAAAAAATTACCTTATTAATATTGATAAAAAAAAAAATCATAGTCATTATCGACAATTTACTGTCAGTTTATAAAAATAATATTTAAAATACTACTCACAATATTGTTGGGATAATATATTGTTGAACTAACAAGCGGTAGATTTGTTAACATGGTAACAAATATCCGAATTGTAATTTTTAACGGAACTACTTTTTCGACGTAAAACCAAATCACACCGAGAATATTGATGGTATGAAAAAAGTTCTACTCAATGAAATTATATTACACGCGTAAAGTTCCATCTAGTTTAGGGGCTATCAATGAAAAAGTTTTCTATCTAACGTTAAATATATATACTCTTGTTATTAAATGTTATATAAATTAGAACATTTTTATAAAAAAAAAAATATTTTTTAGACCGTGAATAACTAATTGATGTTGATTATAAATTTTAACTAACAATTATATATTTTAAACAATCCAGTGGATATTTACCCAAAATTTCGTATCAGTTTCGTTTTAATAGGATAAGCGAAGACATTTATATGAACTTAATTTTAAAAAAACGAGATTGAACTTTTTCTAATTGAAGTATTTACCAAAAAAAACCAATTATAATATAATAATATCTACTATATATCATTGTTATTCTGAAAAAAAGACAAAATTCACTTTTATAAAAATATAAAATAATAAGTTGTTTTGATGGACTAATAAATTAACTCAGTCACTCACCTAGTTTTTCTTTTTTTTTTCTAACATCTTGTCTTGGATTATTAGCGTTAAGTTCATAGCCGTTGTCGTCCTACTCGACTTGTTTATGACGCCGTACGTGTTATATATTTCAGAAAGTCCGCTTTGAAATATTACTTTATGTTGCGGTCTACATTATTGTGTGTTATAAAAAAATTCCGAGTTTGTTAAATGTTTTGTGCGTTTAAGTGAATAATGAGCAACGTAACGTATATTTATATATAGTATTTTGTAATTCGAAAAAATAAACAAACTCGAGCGAACGCATGAGTGTTCGTATTATAAAACGTAATAAAGTTTTTTTTAGCTATGATTTCTGCGTGTTTTTTTGCGATTATAATTTTATCATTCATACACTTTTACGTATTTATATACATTTCGTATACTCGGGACAAAAAAATGATCCAAAACTGCTTTAAATACAAACATATTTATATTATGCTCATTCAAAAATATACTACAATATTCTATTATTTCACATTTTGTACGCGCATAGCACATAATCAATATAAAACGTTGCGAATTTGCCATAAAATACTCACACAATCATCAAGCATAGTTTAACGAGTGGAAAAATAAAACTAAATACCTACCAAATATTATATCATTGACGATTTATTACAAGTGTGGTGGTATATTTTGAAATTGTTCAAGAGTACATTTTTAAGAATCGATTTGCCGTGGGTATATATTTTTTATGATGTTGAACAATTTTCATTTTCAGTAGTTTCTTATTGTTAATGAACATCAAATCTATCGTTATCAGCTTAAAATGTAACTCTTAAAAATGCCGATAAGATTGTATAGAAAACATTTTGAAAAACCTGTTCGTTCAAAGACGGCGGTTTAATAAATATATTCAATAGACAATATTAAATAATATTGTCATGTGAGTTTGTTGTATCGGATATGTTAAGTAACGAATTCACGTGCAGTTCGATATAAGACGTGTTTGGTTTACAGCTGAATGATAATAATTGGATATTAAGAAACCCAAAGCCTAATTTTGTATGCAGAACGACACTAATATATAATAAAGTTTACCGGTTAGTAAGGAATTTGATTATATATATATATATATATATATATCTACGTAGTATATACAGTGACGTTGTATGAAATATTGAAATTTTGAAGTGTTTAGATTGATTGCGTATTCAATCATTTTAACCTAAATCTGATTTTTGAATTTTATGTTTTAGTATTCATTATATTTTATTGAAAAAATTTGAATAAGTAACAATATAATTTCCATCTTAGATATTTTTACATTGCCTTAAATGTAAATTGTATAATATATATATATATATTAATTTTTTACCGTTCAATATTATAAATATGTGTATATTACATATTGGTGTACACAGGGATGTTCATGTTTAAAAACAAACTCACAAAACATTAATTAAATTAAACCTTAGCGACCTACCTATAGATTCAGAGATCTTGTTTATTTTGTACTCGTCATAGTCTGGAGTTTATTAGATAAATATCGTAACGTTAAAGTATGAGAAATTCAACGGGTTATAACGTTAAAAGACGCAAAAACGATCAGAAGTAATACGATATTCCGAGGAAAATGATTTTTTCTTCTGATTAAATACGTATAGTCAATTAAAAAATAACATATTTTACGGTAGTATTTGATGAAAAAATTAAGGTGTTTCAACGATATTTACTCGTCGACGTTGCTCGGATGAAGGTTAGGTTAGAATGGTTAGATGTACCTATTATTGTATTATTCTTTTATAAGATTGAGTATAGGTATCGAATGACACTGACGACTGTTTTTCTATAAATATATGATAACATATAAGTAGTATATTATATTTACGTAAAATAATAAACACTTGAACTCGGATATTTGTATACACTTACGATTGGATACAGTGTGTAGTAATTAAATTTAATTACAAATTAACACAAAAGTACTTTCAAGCAATAAAAAAATACAAACCTAAATTATCGTTTGTATGTTTTATAATCACAACATAATATACCATTGTAGAAATTATATATGTATTTATATTTATATAAATGCATTTAATAAATATTCGTATAATTTATTTATATATCGGTGGCTTCCTCATAATAATACCTAATTTCATCGCTAAATTTTGAATTTAAGATAATTCGTAATTATTTTTTCATACAATGTAGTAAAAATACTATCGATGTCAATAAATATACACATGCAATTGAATATAGAAGAAATTATTAATGAACTGGCCAAAAAGTAGGAAACTGGATATATTATTATAATTTATCAGCTATACTTATACCTACACATTATTATTTTTTTACTACTTGTGACAAATATTCATATCACCCCCTACCCCCTACACACACACACACAAAATGGTCCTAATTACGCCACTGTTCACAAAATAGAAAAAAAGTAACTACGAAAAAGTTGTATGTAGGAATAGAGAACATTTTTAAATTTCCAAAACTATAATTAACGTTAGATATTCTAACTTTTTCACTGGATAAACCTATTCAGTGTTGATACTCCTGCGCGTGTATTTATTTTATCGATTTGAACTTTTTCATACTAACATCCTTCTCGGGATGATTTGGTTTTATCTAACGCAAATAAAATTAGTTATTTATTAAATTTTGTTAGACATAGAACTTTTTACTATTCTACGTAGCTCGTTCAATAATACACTTTATAGGGCCTCGATTTTTAGAAAAAATAAATGCGTCTTTCTGTTTTTAAATGATATAAAAAATATGTAAAAATGTGAATTTACAAAAAAAAAAATTCAATTTTGAATATTTTTTCATGTTAAGCTCACAATTTACAGTAAATGACTGCCCGCATTAACGAAAAATTATAATGAATGATACAATGATAAAATGTAAACATATTAAATTCTTGTACTTTATTTTGGAAAACATGATTTAATCAAATTATACATACTTATAGAGGTACCTAACTAATTGTGTTGTCCTTCGAATAATGACATTTTAAATTTTAAACGATTATTTTTATCGTTTTTCATGCATTAATGAAGATAAATATAATATTTATATAATATAAATTAATATACAACAATTTTCGATCATTTTTTACCTTTTGGCTCAAAAGAAGCTGCTGGATGAGACGAGAAAATCTAAAAATAGTGTGAAATATTAATTTAGAACAGAATTTTCAAGTAGTTTAATGGTAATATTTATACATAGAACAGAAGTCCAGGAACAAGCTGAAGATATATCTCTGTGGGGGGTGTGTGTCTTCGAAATACGACTTGAAATGAAATGTAAAGAAGCAGAAAAAAAAGTCATCAACTTTCTGTTTTTGCCGACTGAACTAAATTTTTCCGACTACTTTCCAGGGGGGGGGGTGTAACACCCCCTCAACACTCCCTAGGTTCATTTTAGGATCACTTACTTAAAAAATTACTTGAATAATTCTGCCCTAAGTTAATGTGTGCCATATACTATTTTTCGATTTTCTGGCCTCAACCAGCTTTTTTTGGCGTCAAAAGGCTAAAAATAGTTAAAAATCGAGACGTATTTTAATTCGCATTAAAATTTTGCAAAGATATTGATTGTGTCATTATTTTATGTTTAATTCAAACGATTAGATATCACTGAAAAACCTCGATTTCACTTTGAATAAAAAAGAAAAATCACATTTCACAAGCCACAATGAACAATGAACACGAATATAATTGTATGAGATACCCTGTATATATATCGTATAAATATTATATATTGTTATGTTTGGTATAAGTATAAAAAAAAAAAATCCGGAGCTCTTTTCCAAGCTACTGTTTACACGTACACTCGTATCTACATATAGTAAACTTATATACCTCGTGTAACTGAAGATAATTTACACGTGCACTGTGCAGAGTATAATAATTTGTTCATAACAATACACCTAATCGAACATTTAGAATAATAATAGTATACATTTTTACACGGACTCACTATAATTTGTCTATATTTTTCACTCGATAAGTAATAAATATTGTAAATAAAAACGCGGGAAATCATATTCATATATAATTAATATGATTATTGTCAGGGGCCGTCCCGAAGAAAGATTTTTGGGGCGGTGAAAATGTGAATAAAATAATATACTGAACACTTTTCTTCAAAACTTAAAATAAGTAAATAAAAGATTATCAACTCATTTCCCATTTTGTCGACTAAAATCCTAATAATTTATAGTTTGCCGAAAATTACTAAAAACACTTCATTGCTGCATAATTACAAAATACTTCATTCAAAAAAAAAAAAATAAAATTATCGACTCTTACTACTATTTGCATACTGAACTTCATTTTTCTGATTGCTTTCGGAAGTTTGGGGGGGGGGGAAGGTGTCCCCTTGGGACGGCCCTAATTATTGCATTATATCATATGTATTATAACAGATTGCCATTTATATTACCTATCTACTGGGTAATTAACTTCTATTTCTCCTTTGTCTTCTCTACCAACTATTTGGGGTCGGCCAAACCTATACCCAGGGCTGTAGTTGTAAAAAAAGCTGAGGATATACGCACGGTATATATATTATTATATACCGTCCACACTACATTTAAGTCATACCTAAAGGGCAGTGATGGCGAACCTTTGGCACGTTGATTGAATATCAGTGGCATGAAAAAAATAGAATTTCTTAAAATTTGTTTTTATTTAAAATTATTAAGCATATTTTGCCAAAAAAAAAGTTCGACACCCCTGCTATACGCTATGGTAATACTTTCATCTTGGACCTTATTTATTATATGTTTAAATTTTGAGGTAATTTATAATAATAAACCGACCTATAGAGAAAACGGTAATTTTTCATGATTATAAAATAAAAACAAAGAAGTTCAATCAAAGAGGTAAACGGTGTTAAAAATATCAGATAAAAATATCCTCCACTACAGCTCTTCCTATACCTTTACTCATTATCAAATATTATAATCAACAAATACACAAGACACAGACAAATTTTTAACGTTTTCTAATCTTTTCAGTCAAATTAACACTTAATTTCTTGGCCTTAATAAGAAACGATTCTGAAGTATATCTTTTTCAAAATGTTTTTTTTGCACATAAATATGGCTTCAAGAAAGAAATGCAGATTTTAGTATCCAAAAATAGAGTTCTTCAGTGCAGTATTAGACGAGTTACACAGGCTTAAATGATTTATTTTCACTCTAATACCCATAGTGACCAAATCAATGCAAATAGTACAGGACCTATGTATGTGGTGACAGCCCTGTAACTAGTCCCATTAAATTAGGTCCCATTGCGTTTTTAAATACCGAATATTAACACAGTAAAATGTCTAATAAAATGTGGGCTCTTTATCAGCATATGGTCCATTTATAATTTGTTGATACTGTACTGTTCATAGATACTTGATATATTGATATTACACATAAATGTTTTTATAAGTTAAATAAATATAAAAATATTTAATATTTAGATAATAGAATAATAAATAGATAATATAAAGTAAAATAATCAATTTGAAATTCATCTTAAATTTTATATTCTGAGCGAAACTCTAAAATGATGTGTTGTTTTTATGTCTGTAGGTATACATTTTTCTAGTTAGGCGAAGAGCCGTGTGGAGTTCTTGAGTAAAGAGATTTTTTGATAGTAAATATAGTTGGTATTTCGGAGAGAATATTTATGGATTTTTTTCAATAATTTCTTAAAAGATTTAGAAAATACTTCATGACATTAAATTATCTTGAAAACTCTTAAAATTAAAAAAAAAAACATTACCTAGTAGGGAAAGTAAGGGAGTATAAGAACCTCAATCCTAGGATATGATACTGGTAGTAGATAATGCATTAAATTTGAAAGCATTAATAGGTAAATCATGAATTCTATAATAAATATATATTATAATAAAACGAATTTTAGCGAGCTCTGTATAATATTATTTGTAAATATAAAAACTATGATATCTATATATTTATAAATTTGGGCTTTGGCAATAAACCAGAGCAATTTCATTTCTTATTTTAATATTTGTTAAAATTTTCTGTTATAAAAAGGTAGTTTTTTTATGCTTAAGAAAATTACTGGAAAAATAAAAAATGTTATCTGGAAAGTACCGTGAAAAATTAATTTGCTATAAAAAAAACTCATTACTATAAGAATCTTATAGTCAACTCCTTCTAATCGATAAGTTTTTTTTCAGGAAAAGAAATATATCGTTGGAAATCCAGTAGATTTCTAAATTCCTAAATTATTTATCTGATAATCTTTATTTTGTGCTGGTTTATGACTTAACAAGTTACAGCATAAATACAGCTTTGATTATATATAATATATATATATATATCAAACTATTTAATTGTAAATGTGTATGTTTTATACTTTGTAAAGATAAGTTTCCGATGAAATTATAAATTGTATAACAGTAATATCAGAATCCACGGGAAAGCTTTAAACTATTATAATTCAGAGCGATTGAGAAAAATGGGTTTTTTAAATTTTTATTTTTTTTTTTGCTACATTATATATTCAATAATATTTATATCTTCGTATTGTTATTATTAAATCGTACGTTTCACTATTTTCCGCGTGAGTTATTACAATCGCTATGAAGGTGTTCATATATGCATTATAATATAATATAATTTTTAATTTACGTTTAAAAATAATAAAAATGTGTGAAATACTTTACGCCGTCTATAAACATATAAATTCTTCTACCACAAAACAAAATTGATGACTGTTTTTTTTTTTTTTTTGCTTATTTACGTTTTTAAAACGTTCAAGAAGGTTCCGTGAGCACACTGTTTATGTACGATATATAGAGCGTACGAAAATTCTAGAAAAAGTTATGGATTTTTATTTGTATTTTTTCTAGGAGCGGCAAAATTATATTTCGTCTAATGTACCGTTTTCACTTGAGCCGGCCCTGTACGTCGTATACGTATAATATATAGGACAATATATGATATTATAGATGGGTATTTTTCATGAAAAAAAATTACAATACACACTACTATATACGTTCGTAAATATAAAATTTAATATAATATATATATATAAATTATTTCTCGCGTATACACGGCAAAAAAGTTCGGTGAGTAAATGTATTTTACATAACTATTAAATTACAATATATTTATTATCCATATTTAACCCTTTACAGGGCATAAGATGCCTTAGCTTTTTTCGGGGCAAATATTTTTTTTTTTAGAATCACACATTATATGTTATATATAATAATAAATTTTAAAAAAACATTTTTTTTTTTTTTTTTTGTTAATACTTTTTGAGTTTTAGGGTGGTAAAATAGTGTACAATGACCATTGATCGTCAAGAACTTGTTCCGACACAAATTGGTTACTGTTCAATTATTTTACCACCCAACGATTTAACAGGAATTTAATAAAATAATTAAAATAATTAATAAACTTTGATATATTATATTGACGTGATTACCGATAATAACATATGGCAGTGTTTACCGCGCTACGCGTACAGGCTAACTACATTCACGACATTAAATTTCCCGTCGCACCTGCTGCAGGTGCGGTAAAAAAAAATATTCCAATAACTATGCGGAGTAGAAAAATAAAATACTGGTTGGTAAACATAGCTATACCACAGTAACCTATAAAGGGTTAAGCCGTTCCAGCCAATCGTCGACCGGTGCGTACGAGATAAAGGCAAGTTCCAAAACGGTGTATATATATATATATATATATATTATATAGTGCTCGCATATTTCGGAATTTACCACATTATAATATATATATATACACACCTATACGTCATGGAGAGGTAAAACAATATTGAACGTATATATATATATATGTATTATCATGTTATTCATCGGACAAACCGCACAAACAATTCACAATAGATATATTGTGCGGAATAGCTGAATGTTTAACGCGCCATGTTGATGTCGTTATTTATTGCGCCAAAACGAAATTTTCTAATGAATCGATAAACAATATATATATACATATACCTTATATAGGCAGGCATTTTCTATTCCATTGTTTTAGAGGTTCTCCACATTCCCCCTCCCGCCCCCAAAAATCTAATATAAGTTAAATTATGTACACTCGCTGGTTTAAAATTCAATGGATTGAAAACGCGCACGCCGGACGCTGAGCAATTTTCACCCGTTCCTTATTATATATATTATATTGCAGTTTATATCGTTCACGGACAAAGTTTCATATTTGTGAATAAAACGGACATAATATATTATCTCGAATTGCCGGTAATTATATATATACGACTCGAACTGATTACACTATATGTAAAGACCGGGTCGTGAGAATATTATTAATAATAAATCAAGACTTCGGTATATACATACCTATTATAATGTACAAGTATTTGGTACGGATATATATTATATATTTCAGGTTTGACGGGGACAAAATTTTGACCGTCCGCTTTAGAAAGAATATTATAAACGTTTTTCCCTCTCGTAGGATTTTATACGGTTTCCGCGCACGTTCAATATGGATCACTGTATGTATAAACACCGAGTCCCATTTTGTCGTAATATTGTCTAAATGATCCCCGCTGAAGCTCTATATATATATATATATATATATATATAGCCAAATTATTCTATCCAATACCCGACGAAAATTTTTGGTCCAATATACGTGTCAAATTCTATATCTTCTTCTTCTCCTTCGCCTTCTCTCCCAACTATTTAGGGTCGGCCACCTTGGTCCTACACTTCCACTTCACTCTATATCCCGCATCTTCTTCACATACTCCCACCTTCCCCATATCACTTGCCATCACATCCCCCCCATCTCTTTTTCGGTCTTCCTCTCTCCCTCTTACCAACAACATGCATTTCCCATACTAATCTTACTGCCTCAGTCTCTTCCCTCCTTAATACACGCCCGAGCCATCTTAATCTATTCTCTCTCATTTTGTCTACTATCGAAGCTACCCCTATACTACCTCTGATATACTCATTCATAATTTTATCCTCTCTAGTAACTCCACTCATCCACCTTAACATTCTCATCTCAGCGACACTCATTCTCTGTTCTATCTTTCTCTCTACTGCCCAACATTCTGTTCCATACATCATTGCAGGTCTCACCACTGCCTTATAAAATTTACCTGTTAAGCTAATAGGGATTCTTTTATTACATAGAATACCTGACGTTTCTCTCCACTTTGTCCATCCACACTTAATCCTGTGTTTCATATCCTCTCCGAAACCCCCATCTTTCTGTACAACGGACCCTAAATACTTGAACCTCTTCACTTCTCCCACCACATCCCCACTTAACTTTATTTCTAGCCTTTCCCTATTCCCTCTGTGTTCCCTTTTACCAAAATCATACTCTATATATTCTGTTTTACTCCTACTAATCCTTAGTCCTTTACTTTCCAGAGCTTCCCTCCACTCTTCAAGTCTACCATTCACCTACTCAGGACTTTCTCCTATCAGTAGTATACCCGATCAATTTCCCCTCTTGGAATATCCTCATTTAATAATCCCTCAAAATAATCTTTCCGTCTCTTTATCACTTGATTTTCCTCTGTTAACACCCTCTTATCCTAATCTTTTATACACCAAACATTTATAAAGTCCCTGGATTGTTTTTCTCTTTCCTTAGCCAGCCTGTACACTTCTTTTTCCCCTTCTTTAGTTCCTAACTTCTCATACAATTCATCATATTTTTCTAATTTAGCTTTACTCACTGCACATTTTGCTGCTTTAGATACATTTTTATATTCTACCCAATCCTCCCTGTCTCTGTTTCTTCTGCCATTTCTTAAACTGTATTTTTTTCTTTGATATTATCTCCAACTGATTCAAATAAAATCCCTGATCTACTTGATTTTTTGTCATTAGTGATATCTTTTTTAATTCCGTTGAAACGAAGGACTAATTTATTTATTTATTATTATTAACACAAAGGAGTGGAGAAACAGAAGAAGCTGAATAACAGATATCATAGTTATCATTGGTCCATGAAATGAAAGAAAGGCTGTAGTTGCCACAGAAAATAAAAGAATAGGTTGGGTGCTGTTTTGCAATAAAATTGACTGAGGATAGATGTGTTTTATATAGATTAATAAGGGAATGAGGACTAATAGAAAATAGAACTAACGTCTAAATGTTAAAATAAAAGTATAAAAAAACTTTTAACAAACAAAATAATAGACATAAATGTATTTAGGGGTACTTTAAAAGAAGCTATTACTCTATTATTAAGTTGCATATTGATATCAATATTAAATTTAAAATAACTTGTTATGGATAAGATCAGTCAATGCATATATAAAAAGCTGCAAAATAAGGTTATAATTCTTTTTACACATATTTACAACGCAATTATATGAAGTGAATGTATTCCAGAGTAATTGAAAAAGGTACAAGGAAATATATTATTGAAATCAGATAATCCACCAGAACGATATACCTCGTACAGACCAATATTTCTCCTACCTAGCATGTTAAAGCGTTTAAAAAATCTTCATCTTAGTAATCTAAAAATACTAATAGAAGAAAGACACCTTGCTTGTGATTAGCAAAATACAGAAGAAAATAAGTATTGTTGTGGAATATTTCTAGACGGAGTCCAAGTTTTCAGTAAAGTTTGGCATAAAGTACTATTCATGAAACTACTAAAACAACTTCCGTACACCTGGTGCACACTGTTAAAATCTTATTTGACTCAATGACAATTTTGAGTTTTGCACAAAGAAGTGATAACAACGTGGAAAAATTTATTAGCTGGAATACCACAATGTAGCGTCCTAGGGCCTATCTTTTACTTACTCTACATAGCTGATATCCCTACAAACAATGATTCAATGGTCGCTAGCTTATGGCAATACAGATATTTTGACGACAAGTAAGGACCAGCAGACTGCGATTGATAACTTACAGAACTCAATTGACAACATGATTAATTGTACGAGACGTATTTTGTGTGATTATGATAATAATTTATTGACATTTAATAATAATAGGTTAATTATAGTAATAAATAATAATTATAATGTGATAATGAATTACAAAATTATGCAATATCTTCACACAAACTTATTATTTTTTATTATAATATAATAATAATAATAATAATAATGAAAACTTTTAAAAATAATATATCAC
Organism: Pemphigus obesinymphae; assembly: GCA_025469235.1. Lineage (NCBI taxonomy): Eukaryota > Metazoa > Arthropoda > Insecta > Hemiptera > Aphididae > Pemphigus > Pemphigus obesinymphae. The sequence continues at coordinate 17,024 of JAIPRL010006677.1, forward strand.
AATATTGAAGGCACCAAATTTAAAATGGACCGATCAAAAGCGTTGATTGGATACCGGGTCTAAAACAGGTCGCAGTATGTTAAAATACGCCCGGGTAAAAGGAAACAAGTCCATTTTAACAATTTTTTTTATTGCAAATTTTTTTAGATTTTAATAATCCAAAACAACTTAGCAAAATATATTATATAAGATAATACCTACTTTAAAATAAACTCCAAAGAATTATTCTGGAAGTTATTACAATTTGATATTTGAATTCTAAATTTTTTATTTCACATAATAATCTTAACAGTAATGATTAATAAAAATTTTGGAGCTGAAACATATAGTTCATTTAAAATATAGATTATTAACATAACAAAATTGATAAAAATCACACAAAGCGATCGTACCTATATTCGAATAACAATATGGCATGATCCAATTCCCTTAATGGACTATAAATAGGTGTATACTTCAATGTTTATTATATAATAAAGAGTGCTCGAATTAGAAAAATAGGATATGGGGTAGGTAGATAAGTAGGTAAAAACTCTTGGGCTTGCAAAGAATGAGCATTCCCTCAAACTATTATTAATTCAAAATAAATGGACAAAAATTAATAAATAATTATAAAACAGTAGATATAAGGTATTTTGCTCCTCAATTCAAGGAATACACTCATTTTAGTCGTAAGCTTGAAAAATGAGCATTGTACAGTGCATTGTTTATAACTGCAGTGACCAAACTGCTGATTGGTGTTGAACGGTCAATGCTCATTTTTCGTGCCCGCAAATATAGGTATACTATCTATACAAATACTATACTCAGATATTATTGTTTTCGATAACATCATAATTATATTATACTATACTACACAAATTTATTATTAACATATTACGTATTACAATATCTGGTTAAAATTTATAAAAAAAATATTTTTACATTTTGCGCCCCACAATAATGGCGCTCGGGGCAAGTGCTCCGTTTAGCTTTCCCTACATTCGGCACTGGGTACCATCCATATAATATAGACTTTAAATATGGTTAAACAAATTAAAGTTGTTACTTGTTACCATTAAGAATTTACAATGAAAATAACTTAATTTTCAGATTCTTAGAAAACCCAAGAAGTTCTAAAACATTTAATGAATCGTACAGATCAAGTTATATGCGAGCCATACCTTTCTTTATTGGCTTAGCAACTGGTATACTAATAAAGAAAATTAAGGAAAAAAATGTCAAATTTTCACTAGTAATAATAACTTATATAGAATACCAACATGATATATTATGAACGAATCAACATATTTTATATTAAACTTTTAATTTTTAGGCGACTTTTTACAGTGTAACATTCATTATATTTTCTATTTCTTTATGGGTTCAATTTTATGGAGCAATATTTTATAAAAGGCAAAGACCTTATTATCCATTAGAACAAGCTTTATATTCAACTCTGAGTCATTGTACATATCCTGCAATAGATGTGTGCCTTTTTATTTTTCTATATACATCTGGTTACGGTAAGTTGAATTTTAGTCTAAATTTTTTAATTGCTGTAAATTTTATACTGCAGTATTTTGATAAATACATTTTACAATAATATTATGACCGGATGTTAGGAGATTACCAGGCTTGGGTAAATTAATTTTAAGAGTATTTCGAATACATATTCAAATTTTTGCAAGAAAAGTATTCAGAATATGTGTTCGAATAATTTATGAAAATGGTTATCCCAAAGTTTACTTCACAAAAAGTATTCTAAATATTTTTCAAATACTTTTTCATATATATATGTACTAATTTGCAACAATGAAAATATTAAGTAATAAGTATATTATTATTTAATCGAACATGAACAGTCCATTATGTGTGTTTGAGGGGTTTTAATAATATTAGAATCTGAGTGAACAATTTATATTGGTTTGATGGAAACATAATAAAAAGAATTATTTTGAATACATAACTGGAACTTTTTTTTTATTATAAGTATTTTTTTTTTACAAGAAATAAAATACTTTTAAATAGTATTCGAAATACTATATTAAATACTTAATAAAAAATATTGAAAAAAATATTGGAAATACTTAAAAAGTATTCAGAATACTATCCAAGTCTGGAAATTACATTATTAACCACGAATTGGTGTATTATAATTGTATAGTATTAATAACCATAATTATTTTTTTCATTCTTTTTATCGCACATTCACTGTTTTCTCCACGATTTTTCTAACGTGCATAATTATCTTAATATTTCTTCTCTTGCTGACAGAAGAATTTATTTTAATTTGTCCTTACTACAGAAACTCATTTAAAGCAACATTGATTCGCTTGCAATGCTTCTGGCATGAGTTTAAAAATTTCTTTTCGAGTTGTTCATTTACATTATCTTTATTTAATTCCTTTGTACACCACAAATTATTCTAGAAATTAGGTGCTATTTAGAATGATATGTTTAACTAATGAGAACCTATATTTTTCATAATTATTGTATTTTTTTACAACGGCTGTTTATTAGTTTATATATTTATATATGTTTCTGAATTTATTTTATTTGTACCAATGTAATTTAATCATTTAATCTTTTCGTAATATGTATTTTCAAGTTTTCGTTATTTGGCTAGACCCGTAATTCAAAATAAAATAATGTAATAATTATATATGATTTAATTTTTGCTTACAGGCCCATTAACAAAATTATTGAATAATAGAATTGTTGTTCCGTTGGGTAGACTTTCATATTCGGTTCTATTAGTTAATCTCACTGTAATGTCAATGTCACAAAATTCGCAGAGATTTCCCGTGTATGCTTCAGGAAAATCATTGGTAACATAAATTATTTATAATTAAATGTGTATATTTCTAATTTCTAAACTAAAAAGTTATAATATATAAATCGTTTATATGTATTATATAACATATTATATGCTTTTTGTTATAAGAAAATAATTTGTGATTATTTTGTGTTCAGGTGGATGCATTCATATATGATTCATTTAAAACTTACCTGATTTCTTTGCTGTTTTTCTTAGTTGTCGAATCGCCGTTTAGTAATGTGACACGAAAAATCTTTGGAAGAGGGTATTATATTTTTTTCTTTACTTCATGAAACATTTTGATAGCCAAGTATATTTTTGTAATAATTGTATAGATACTATACTGTGCTCATGGAGCCAAACCTTGCGTTTACATAACAAAATTATATGTACCAACCACAATCTTTTTAAGCGTAAAGGAAAAATACAGAATAATTGCTCAGAACCCTATTTTGCAATGCAATTATTTGCTTTTACTTTCAAAACTAATATTAATTTTTTTTCGCTTTCATAATATTTCACATATAGGTAGGTAGGTACATAATAACAGCAACGATAATGGATTGAGAATCATATTCTTTGCATTTTAAAAAAAATATGTCAATAAGTAGCACAACTTTCCCTTTTAAGAAGATCCACAAGGGAACGCGGAGATCCCCGGATGGTAAGACTATTAATGAAATCGATCATGTGCTTATTCAGAAAAGGTTTCGATCATGTATTGTGGATATAAGGAGTCACAGAAGGGCAGATTGTGGTACGGATCACTTTTTGTTGATATCAAGTTTTAAGTTAAAATTGCAAGGCCACAACAAGGTAGAAAGAAGAAGGAAACAATTTAGCGTAAATTTAGAAGCGTTTAAGGATATAGAGATTCAGAAAAATTATGCAACTAAAATCAGTAACCAGTTAAGAAATCTTGAGGGACAAGATGTAGATTCAGCAGAACAAAGTATTGGAAGAATGAAAAGAAAAAGAATAAATGGTTTAATGAGGTTTGTCGCAAAGTAATTGAGAAATGGCACATAGCGAGGGATAATTATAATAGATTAGGTGATCAAACTAACAGGGAAACACATGAAAAGGAACAAGAAAATTGTAAACAAGTTATACAGAGAGAAAAGAGAAGTTTCTTGAATGGAATATACTACAATAAGCGGAAAAGGATAGATCGCAAGGTAGTGTAAGGACCTTCTCCAAAACCATCAAAAAGCACAATGCATTTAACCCAAGCCTAAAGGTCGTTAAGGATAGTGAGGGGATAATATTTATGGAGCCAGAAAAGAAAATAATTAGATGGAAAGAATAATTTGCTGATTTTCTGAATAGCACAATGCCTTCCAACCCGATAAAGAACGCAATTTTTCAGAAAGTGAAACCACTTGTAAAAGAAATATTCAAGGAAGAAGTCAGGGAAGCAATAAGGAGCCTTAAAAATTAGAAGGCACTTTGTTCTGATAGCATACCGTTGGAACTTATAAAGTATGGTAGAGAGGATATGTATAATTGCATCTACAGGATATGTCATAGGGTATGGCAGGAGAAACTGAAACGAAGCGATAATCATACCACTTCATAAGAAGGGTGATAAAACTGAATGTAGCAACTATAGAGAGATATCCCTTCTAAATTCAGTATATAAGGTATTCTCCAGGGTCCTGTTAAACCGTCCAATACCATATGTTAAAGAATGCTTAGGAGAATACCAGAGTGGTTTTCGCAAAGGAAGATCAACTATAGAGCAGCTATCAGTAATAGCACAAGTAATAGAGAAGAAGTATGAGTATCGCCAGAATATATAGCAAATGTTTGTGGACTTTCGGAAAGCCTATGATAGCATCCATAGAAATAGCTTGTACAATATAATGGAAGAATTTGAATTCCCAAATAAATTAATGAAGCTAACCAAAATGTCCATGGATGGAGTGAGGTACCAGGTCAGAGTAGATAATATTGTATTGGAAGAGTTTAGTGTTGAAACAGGACTAAAATAGGGAGATGCATTGTCCACATTCCTGTTCAAAATAGCACTAGAAAAGGCAGTAAGAGTATTGCAAAAAGAGGCAAGCGGAATAAGCATAGATCCATACCATATAAAATTATTAGGGTTTGCATACGATGTTAACATCCTAGGAGATACCTTGGATGATATAGCGAGAACTACTGAAACTTTAGAGCGGGCAGCAGAACGAATAGGGTTACAGATAAACGCAGAAAAATCGAAATTAATGGAATTACTGAATATTGAGTCACCGCCGAATGCAATTGAAACGTTACCATATGAGAAAGTCGAAGAATTTCGGTATCTAGATACGGTACTAAGTACAAAAAATGACTGATCTCGTGAAATAGGGTTGAGAATAACAAAAGCAGAGAGTGCGTTCTTTGCCTTGTTAAAATTCTTTAAATCTAAATTCATTTCAAAGCGAACGAAAATAAGATTATACACCTCAATAATACGGCCGATACTAATATATGGTTGTGAAGTATGGACTACTACCAATGTAACACAACGAAGACTGAAGATGTTCGAAAACACAATCTGGAGAAGGATATGCGGACAGATCATGGATACAAGGACCGGTCAGTGGCGTAGAAAATTTAACCCAGAATTGAAGGAAGAATTAAGAATAGTAACAATTAATGGATTCATAAAGAGTCAAAGGATAAAGTAGCTAGGACATGTAATGAAGTGTAATTCAGATGCAGTAACCAAGATAGTACTAAATTGCAAGCAGGAAGGAAAGAGGCCTTTTTTTGAACCGACTGAACTTAATTTCGCCGACTGATTTCCTGAGTGAGCCGGTCATAATTATATAATATTTAAAACTACCAAAAACACCAAAAATTAAAATTTCAGGAAACATAAGATATAACATATCCACCACTAGTATCTTATTCAACGAGCGAAGTGCTTTCACCCCCTACTGATCGGGCTTTTTTCATTTAGAAATAAATGGTAAATGAGAGGATTTTCTTAACACGTTATATTGAAAATACAATTGGTAAAAAAAAAGATGCAGGAAAATGAGACGGCAGTGATTTAGGACTGCTGACGTTAATTAGCATGGATCTAACCCTCCACCATCCTCCTTGTCAGAATTTGTCAGAAAATTATTGACCCCTTCCCCTAGGTACTTATGTACATATAATACTTGAACGCCCCCTATATGTATTATCATATTGTGTTATCAATCTGACCGCCTGGTGATGAATATACCGTGAAATTTTATCTCTGCTAATCTTACAAAATTTACTATTAGAGCTTGTTTTAAAATTCATTTAATTTTTACAGTTTTAACATAATATGTAATTATTGATTACACAGGTCAGGTTGCTAATTTACTAATTATTATTCATTTAAAATGTTTAGACCGAACAAAGAATCGTCTACAATAAATCATACGACAAACATTCCAAATAAAGAAACATGTAATTTATAAAGTATATGGAACTAGTTAAGTAATATAATAAATTATATTTATGTATACTATATATATATTTAAGATATTTTTATTTACATATTTGTGTCTTATATTTATACGATGTCAAACTAAATTTATTTCTCCTAAAATAAATTTTAGTTTTATTACCGACCAGTGTGTATAATTTATTTTTTAAATACAGCATAATCATATCACTCATAAATAATAATTAGTCGTATATTAATTATTATTGTACACAATCTAAATTCAATTATAAAAGTTTATTATTAAATAATATCGATTTATTGACTCATTATAATACTTTTTTTTACGTTTTAAAACTTTTCGTGTATAATTATGTGTCTTAATACGATACGTTAAGATATACTACAGATGTCTATATGGTAGAGCTCGGGAATTTTTGTGTTGTGGCGTATCGGCACGTGATATACTAGACGCCAACTAAGGGTCTTAACGTATATGATAGAGGAGGGGCTGTGCATATGAACATATCCGGGTAAAAATACACAAGTAGTGACAAAAAGTCAGTGGTGTCGAAATAGAATATAATTATTGTTAACAATCTTTCTTTTATTACATTTTTACATTCTAAGCGGAACGAAGAAGCTAATAGGTAATTTTAAAATTATCATTTTTTAACTGTGAGCAACTTTTTGGGATAAAGATGTTATTTAATGGAAAATTAAGTTGGTACAGTTGGTATATAATATATAATATAAGATATACTATATAATATATGATATGGTTGAAATATCAAAATTTTACTTGAATCGGGTTTTGCGTAAGTCCAAATTATTTGATGGTTTTTGTCATCTTGAAGGGTATTTACATAACGCATAAAAGACCCTCCTTGTTATAAAAAAATACTTTTGGTACAAAAAAATTTCATATATTATAATTTTTCTTAAGATTTTTAAACATTTACTCAAAAAAATACATAGGTTTTGCGGAAAAGAGCCGTCTGTCCAAAACTTTGAACTTAAATTTAGCTTTAAAATACATAGGTTTTGTTCAAACATTTTTTAAGTTATTGTTGAACCACCTCAAACACATCTAATGATACCGGCAGTTTTAATCTTTCTTCATGTTATTTACTGGAATACAGTTTTCTTCACTTCCTGTAAAATTTGGTTTTTTGGACTTATGATCGTTTTGCAGAAACCCTTTTTTTAGTAATTTTTGTATAATTTTAAGTATATAGTTTTTCATGCATGTATAAAGTATACACTTTTTGGATAAGAGTCGTGTAGGATTTACAGGTAAAAATCTTTCTAATAGGATATTTCAATAAGGTTAATTAATGATGAAAAACAATATTTACAAATTTTACAATTTAGATTGTTGTAGAATAATATAAGATATAGGTAATATGTAGATTGTAGATAATGTAGTCATATATATATCTAGTCGTTTTAGTTATTTGAACTGTAATCTTTAAAACAATTTAATAGGCTATATTATATACTTGTGACTGTGAATATGAATTATTGAAAATTTAGGTTTTTAGATTCTGAGTGGATGAATATTTAATTTTCACGTTTATAAAGTGTTACACATATTTTACCAATGGTTATTTAAGCGAGAGAAAATACTACCGAAAAATTACTTAAAAACAAGATTGTTCTTGAGAGGATTGGAGCACGGTGAATTTATGTTCGAAATTTTGTAATTTTGTTATTTTATTACTATATGAGCATATAACAGGGGTGGCCAGCGAGAAGATACTCGCAAGCCGCCCAATATATTAATAAATATGGAAGAGCCGAAATGAAAAAAAAGTCACAATAATATAATATTAATAATAAATAAGATAAGATATCAAATGTAATAAAATGTATAGAATGTGAAACAATATAATAACGTACAATAATGTCAGATTAAATTTTATCTTAATTTTGTCTTTATAAATACCATGAATATCATAAATACACATGGATATGTCTTCATAGTGCTGTTCGACGTCATGAGTGTATCATCATAATATTAATAAAATAATTATCATGTCTAAGAAACGCAAGTGTGAAGAAGAACATAGAGAATTCAAATTACACTGGGAAGAAGAGTTCTTTTTCATAGAACGAAACAGTAAACCATTTTGTCTCATCTGTCAATCCCAACTATCACAATTTAAGGTTAGTAACTTAAAACGCCATTATGAAACAAATCACAGTTCGTTTAGTAACGAATTTCCTACTGGTTCTGATTTGAGAAAAAATAAATTAAGCACAATGAAATTAAAATTAAATAAACAAACCAATTTGTGAATGACCATTTCTTTTTGATTATTTACCATTTTCAAACCTATAAATGAAAAATTAGACAGAAAAGTATTACGATATTCATTTTTTTTTTTATTGTTATCCCGTTTTTTAATTTTCAAAATATAGTCACCCTAATTTATAATCGTTTCGCTTCTGATTCCAAGATGAATGATCGTGAGAGCATAAATAGTGTAACAAAAAAGAATACATATTGATAATAGGATATAATTATTGTAATAGTAACACATATTCAATCTAGTTAGTTCTTTAGACTTAGAGACGTCATTTATTAATTATTCCGAAAGGACAGTCGCTATATATTGAGCTAAATATCTAGTTCTTTCAGTTATTTGAATTAAAATCTTTAAAAAAATTTAATAGGCTATATTATGTACTTGTGATTGTAAATATGAATTATTGAAAAATTAGGTTTTTAGATTCTGAACGGATAAATATTTGATTTTAATGTTTATAAAGTGCTATACATATTTTACCAATGGTTATTTAAGCGTGAGAAAATACTACCGAAAAATTACTTAAAAACAAGATTGTTCTTAAGATGATTGGAGCACGACGAATTTTTGTTCGAAATTTTGTATTTTTGTTATTTTATTACTATATGCGCATATAATCTTATAAATTGATGATAGTTTCTAACAAGGATGGGCAAAGTTAATGAAATAATTAACGAGATACAGTCAAGTTTATACGAACAGTTTTTTAACTAGTTACAAGTTAAAAGTTAATGAACTAATGATTTAACTATTTTAAGTTAAAGTTAAAGGTTAAATCTAGATTT
>JAIPRL010006678.1:0-26322 GCA_025469235.1 Pemphigus obesinymphae
TGCATTTCCAAGCTGTCACCACAAAATTGAATGAAAAACGGAGAACCTAATATATGGGAAAAAGTGGGAATGCGCATATCGGGCTAAAATTCGTATTGTTGCTGACATACCTATCTATTTTGTCATGATCTTAATTATATGTCTATGCGATATACGATTAATAATTGATAAATATACTGATAAGGAGCAGGCCGGCAGCCATTTTGTGCGTATCACAAAGTTGCTGACATACCTGTTTATTTTGTCATGAATATTTAAATATTTCAGTGGTTTATTTTTTTTTCAATTCTACTATTTCTAATTTTTAATTGCTTGAAATTATTCACAATTTAATCGGGGAATAACATACGTGCTGTGAACAGTCCATAGACAACAATCATTATTCTTAGGAGAAATATTATATAGTATAACGCATTTGAAATATTTTCCAAAGCTTCAACAATCGTCCCAAAATTGATCTATAGTGAATTCGTAAAAGTGACATCTGTTAAATACGATACGGTGTATCACCTATGTCGAGTAAGTAATATGCGGATTATTGCTCAAATCGACTCGTTGCCCTACGACTACGGTACAAAGTTTCCAACCCACCTTAGGACTGAAGTCACACTGTTTTTAGTTCATTCATATTAAATCGACGTCATGTCAATAAATTAAAAAATATATTTTCACTTCATTAAATTGTTTGAAAACATTTCTACGTGATAGAGAGTATAATTTAAATATCGTTATAAACTGTTAAGACTTTTGACATTTAATTCATATATTGAACACTTATTTTAAATATTCAATAAAAGTAATTTATTGAAAAAATGAAATTTTACCATAAGTATATTTATTTAACGTATACAATATGCTGGTAGGAATAATCACTCAAAAACAGTATAGGTATTAATATTTATTTTATTGCAAAAAAATATGCATTAAATCAGTATCACTATCACTAATTTGGTATATAATCTATTGCGTGGGCTCAAAACCAAAAAGTGCTATCTCAAATTTTTTATTTTTTTTTTATTATTCCTTCCAGTTAAATTATTAACTACCTATTGTTTAAACCCCAAAACATTTATTTTTCAGCATTATTCTCAGAGCTACATAGAACCAAAAGAGGCTAAATCAGCTCCAATTATAAAACTGTTATATTATCGTAATCTAAATAACACTTTTTAGTTCTAATGTAAATTATTAAAGTCAAATGGGGCTATCTACATAATAAAATGTATTAATAAAAACAAAATGTGTTTTCTCAAAATCATTGTATCAGCTATACAATAATAATATGATAATAATATTATGGTTAATTGTATAATTCATCCCTACGCATTCAATAACAGCTAGAACGGGTTCGAGCTGGTGGAAAAATGTCTTGTACACTAAAGTACATAACATACAATATGTCAATTTTTGGGTAGTCCAAAACTGAATTTTGAATTGCTCATATTTCCAGGGGAAGTGAACCTAGCGATAAGTTATTTTTCGATACTTTTCCAAGTAGTTCTCTTAAACATAAAGGAAAAGTACCGAAAAATATTTTTAATCGGAAAATAAGAACACCAGAGAAATATTATATTATATTAAATATTTACTGTATTGACGTAATGAAATTTCCAAAAAAACATTTGACCACATTTTGGTTATTTATAATATACTCGAATAAATATAATATATAACATAATATTTTCTGGTGAAGAATTCTTTGATAGACAAATTATTTTAGATGCTACTTTATAAAGGCCTTTTTCGACATTCACAATATTTTTTCATTAAACGTTACTTAAGCATATTGAAAAACTATTGAAAATAATGAAAAGTTATTATAAATTGAAAAATATATATTATATTATATCGAACTTCACTCAGAATCATTTTTCAGATGCAATAATTGATTTTTACTTTCAAATTTAAAGATAATAATATTAACTACACTATCCTGTCCTAGGACCGAAGAAACGATGAACTATCATCCATCAATTTTTACTGAAACTGAATACCTTTTTTAATTATATCTAATATAGTCGTGACACTACTTATTATTTTAAGAAAATATATTTCCCGGCATTATAATTCAATTAATTTTTTTATTGATAATTTTTTCATTCTATAATATATATTGGTGTTGAGTTACTTGTAGAATTATTTATATGTAAATAAAAACCCAATTTCTACAAAGTAATTTGTTTTTATTTCAACAAATACGTATATCGAAAACAATTTTTTCGTCTTCAGTGTTAAACAACTACGAATATACTACTTATGTACCTAATATTTTAATTCTTATTTTGAGGAATTATAGAATTGTAAATGCATTTTAATTGGATCCATAATGAAATTCCGTCTAAACGCCAACATTTTTATTTTTCTAGGATGATAATACACAATAACCAATAAACATATATTGAGGTTAAGTCGGCAGCAGTTTTTTTGTCTATTCTTTACAGACATTAGAACGAAAAATAAATGTTTTCAGCTCCACCGAGCACTAGCATATCTATGGCTGTTTTATTCATTATTTTTGAATTACCATTTATATTAATCCCTTGGCCTTTAAACAACAGCCCAACATCATATATATATATATATATAAATAGACACAGCGGAAAATGTATAAACCTGTCTAAATATATGATAAATATATGACATAGGTAGTCGATGAGCAATCATTATAAAATTTGTAACAGCAGAAATGCAAATTTCAGAAGAAAACAAAATCGCAAATTACAATCAATGAAAATCTAAAAAATTCTATATAAATTTCATAGGATGTGATCATACCGAATCTTGTAGCTGTCATTTTTAATAGCTGGACCAAATTTTACTCATGCTGTTCGGTGGAGAGCTTCGTCCCTCAAACCTTAGTCATCATATTTTTGTAGATAAATATTTTGAAAACTCATTTAATAGAGATATTTGTCTTTCTTCCTTTAGAAGAAACACTCGACAAATAATAGAACATATTGAAATATTGATGTAACTTTTAGTAGTTTATACTTTATAGAATAGTGCACTCTATAAATCTGATTTTAATAGTTATAACCTACATCAATAATGATACTAATTAACAAGGCCATCAAGAAAATTCATATGTAAAATTTTGTAAATGTTCAATTTTTAAGTGATAAATTAATTAGGTACAAATATAATATATAATAACTATGCATCATATTTTTGGGAGTTAAGTCCTCTTATAGCCTCTCCAAACTGCGCTTATACAAATATCATAATATCTGCACGCTTAATAAAACACAAAAAACACGTGAATGAGATGTTAACGGATAGTGAGTTTTGTAAAATAATTTTAAAATAGTAAAATATAGCAAACGTATTCAATACGAAAATATTTGGATTTTGGTTCTTTTAATATAAAACTGCAGTTATGGATCTACATTATGATTATGAACCGTGGTTGAAGTAGTTCCATTCTGGCGTCAAGTTCGACCAGAAATTAATCTTAATAGTTCGGTTCGACATCTACATTTTTAATTCGACTCACGTCTAATTGTTATTAATTAATTATATTTATATATTTAATGAAAACCATACTGAAAAATGAACGGTGTTTCTATTATATTCAAATCAGTACAACTTTCGAGTTTTTTTTAAAAATGAACTGTTTTTATTTTTCGTCTGTATAAACATAAATTATTATTAGTATTATAAACAATTTTTGATTTGTATACACTTACCGCATAATTTATGATATAATATAAATTATTATAATATAATATATTATAATATATAAATATGTAATACAAATAAAAACAATAAAATCTATAATATTAATCAATTTTTTGTATATTTTCAGATATGACAACAGCTCAGATCGAAGCCGAAAATACACAAATGACAAACGATCTTTACCGACTGTTGAAGAAATACACTGGTCTAAGAAACCTAATAAGAGAACTTAAGGTATATTTCGTAACTCAAGCATATTATTATTTTCATTTATTTTAAACAAATCGTTATATGTATGTATTTTCCGTGTAATACAATCGATGCTAATATAAATGACTAGGTAATATAATTGACTTCTTATTAAAACTTCGTACACTAAAATCACGTAAAAACTCCTTATTGAAATTCAAAAAATATTTACTTATAAGTAATAACTTTTAACTTGAACTCTCAGTTAATATTTATAGCAAAATTAACTATTTACGTAACTAGGTTATTTTTATCTTTACTATATAGGTACCTATCTAGTTTAAAAAAATATGTAACTTGCCTGTATGAATGTATAAACGACTTAGGTATATAATGTACAGAAAAAACACGTCGATTTATTCCGACAAACCAATAAAATTATTTTTATTTTATTTTATTTAAATTGTAATAGTTCTAAATTTTTATATATATATATATCTATTATTAATTCTCGATTTTGAGGCGATTTTGCTGTTTAAATGTATAATATTATAAATTCAAAATTATGCACAAACGTATAATATTATATAATATATGAGTCTAACTCGCTTGATTTATACTTTTGCTATAGGTTGAATACGTCAATTCGAAAGTGTATCCGATATTTCCACGCTACAATATACTGAAAGACTTAATAAAGGACATCATGCATCATCAGGAATACATGGAAGTTTGCCATGAAGTCGATCCTGTATAATGCAGGACAGCCAAGGATGACGCGCACATTTTTATACATACAACGTATATCTAAGCTATATATAAAAACAAAAATGTACACACGGAATTTATTCGAATTTTATAATAATAATTTTATAACGGACAGAGGAAATCGAACTGTGTGTGTGTGTGTGTGTGTATATAAAATATGTAATTTTGTGTGTTCCCGCACCTAAGTGTATGTGTGAATTTGTGTGTTTTCTATCTGAAATCTGAATTGTGCCAACCTATACACATTGTTATATTTCCTATCCTCTCAACTTTTTGTTATTAAAAATCAAAATTTCGGAGGAAAAACCACCGAATTTCACATCGTTTTACTCGAAAACCACAGGTCCTGTGACGCGTTCCAGCAAAACTTCCCTCGATTCATTGCCATTATATCATACCTGCTTTTCTATTTAGACCCGGTTTTTGAATCTAGTTTATTCGCTAAATAACACGGGTTATTTGAAAGGTAATGAAAAATGAACAATTATATTTTGTTTTTTAATATCGAGATGACGCTTAATTATCGAATAAATTAAATTCTATTCGGTACTATTTGTTTTGAATAAAAATTTATTTGACAAATAACTGCTGATAATAATTATATAGACTCCGGTTCAATGTTATCAATGTTATCACTGAAAACTAAAACGCAAATAATATCAACCAATGACGATCGAGTAAAACTGTGTAACTTGTTCCATAATTTACTTTTACTATCACCTATAATTAGTAGTACTATTTAACGAATAACATTTACATTGAAAAATACTTATCACTTTATTCGGAAGTTATTCGAAATATATTCGAAGATTGAAAAACCGGCAATCCTAAAATTTACAATTTAGGTATTATAGACTTTTAATAATGAAACATATTTAAACAACATACTGTATAACGTGTATTATTATAAAGACGACTAATTATTTATACGCGATATATTTAATCATGTAATTATATATTATAACTTATATATATATATATACGGAATTAATTTAAAATTATATTATAATGGATAAATTTTCTTTTCTTTTCTAACTTAAGTCTGGTTATTAAGTCTATTATTATTATTATTAATTATATACAATCGTACATATTATATCGTGTAAACCCAACGGAATACCGAGGATAATAATATTATTATATTAGGAATATTTTTTTGGAAAACAAAAAGACGCTTAATCATATATTATAATATTATATTAATATTATTGTGATCTTCCGTGCCATATTTGTTGGACGTTTTAATTTTGTACGCGTAAAATATTGTAGTATTTAATGATAAAATGCAACGACGAGAAAACGTGTATAACTCGCTTATGTCTACAATGGCTATCCCACGCGTGTGTCTCGTGTATTATATCTCAACCGCAAGAGTTCATGTATACACATTTTTGACACTTCCCATTCCCATATTATTACATATTTATACCACTGGCCAAAGTGTGATATAATACTATAATGCATGTAATCATAAATTATAAACGTTTAATTATTAGTTTGGTTTAATATAATATTAAAGTTTAGTTAGTCACACAATAAATTTAAAAAAATAAAAATAAAAATAAAAGGTGCTCAAAAACCACCGCTAAAATTATATCATCGATAACAATCTTTCTTACGATGCGATGACAACCTTAGACATATTGACTAAATGGACTGTGCCTTCCACACTCCCAGCTTATTACATTGAGACTTTCAGCAAAAAAGTATTGCGGAAGAAAAACTACCAAATTAGTTAGTACCGTGTAATCCAAGAATATTCTAACTGTTATCATAATATTTTAAACAAAAATGTGATATTGTAATTAGTTATCATAGATATCACGGAACAAAAAAGTCTCATTCAGTCACAAAAATCCATAATTTTTTCCGTAGTAGGTACACTTTTTCGGTATATCGACAAAATATCACCGGTAAAATATTGCGTAACAAAAATATCGCCAATAAAATTATATAAATTTTAACTGCATATTTCGTATTTAGTATTAGTAACATATTTAGATGTTTTATAGAAATTTAAAACATAAGTAAAAAAGTAAATATCAATTATTTATAAATTCGAATATTATATATTCGTTATTGGCACGTGTTGGGTTTTGAACTGTATATTGTATGATATCTTATCTATATTGATTATCGACCGATTATTACTTTTGACGCCTGTACATACATTTACACATTTTACATTTTATCATTCGTAATATTTTGTCGAGTATATTGTACTGTTTCACCTCTTCACTGTGTATAATTATTAAATTTTATATGGCATTAAATATCACAAAATCAGGCTAAAGGGAATGATTTATTAATACGCAATGGTTTCACTTTCGAGAGTTCGAAGATTATCTTCAAGGTATTTCTTTCAATATTTTATTTACAATAATTATTATTTTTCGTTATTTCGCTTAGATTAATCGTTATACATTTTTTTTTTTTTGTCATTTCAAGTACTACCATATTTGCTTTAATATGTTTATTTTATATTATAATAACTATTAAATAATAATTATACTCGAACATAGTTATATATAACTGTATTATTTTAATTATATTCTAATACGCTAACACATAACATATATTGTTATATTATAATATTAAAGTGGTGCTATATAGGAATGGACCAGTGATATTTTAGTTTCACGATATTTTGGTTTCGCGATATTTTGGCTCCGCGATATTTTAGCGGCGATATTTTTGTTACGCGATATTTTACCGGCGATATTTTGTCGGTAATTCCACTTTTTCGGTTATCATTTATTAAGTGCTGTCCATGGGTTAGATTATAATATAATAATATAAATTATAATATTACTATACAATGAATTTAGCCAATTCTCCGCTCCAGTATATTCTCGTGCAGCCATCATTAGCGAAAAGTGGCCAATTTACATACCTAACATGTACTATTTGCGCATGCATCGGCTATCAAATTAAATAATATTAACCATGGTCTTCGATATTATGTGGCCTTAGATTAAAAGAGTTACATCTGCCAATTTTTAAAAACTGCTCTTTTGTATATACTATGTCATTAATTTTTTAAGCATTTTTTAGCCTGACAAGCGTTTTAAATATTATGACTTATATTTAGAGATTTGACCAGAATAAAAACGTTCTAAACGATGTTAGTTAATTATGGCCGTCAATAGAATATAACATTATTTTATTTCTACTATTTTGTAGAATAAAATAGTTCTGACTAATACACTATTATCTACTGTTAGTATAAAAAAGTTCTTAATCGAATACAATATGCTATTGGTACAACAATTTGTCAGAATAATATATAATTAGTAATAATAATAAAAATAGTACGTATAATAATTTTTTTTATTCTTAAAAATAAAATTATTCTACTATACAACTATTTTAAAATAGCTAAAACATTTTTTTTGCTCAATCATTCATTGAATATACTAAAAAAATATAAAACAATTTAATTTAAAAAAAAATAAGATTTACACCTTCAGTAAAATTTGTAGCTCAAGGGAGTGATTGTTGCTGAGATATCTGAAATTTTAGTGATCCAAAATCGATAAATCGCTCTCCTGAAAAAGTTATAATTATTCTATATATCTGAAAGGTGAATAGTGGCTAATAATGGCTACAAATAAAATCATCCTTGCTCTATTAATTATATTAAAAATATTATTCATTATTATTCAATATTTTTACTCGTAGTGTAGTCCATTTGAATTCATTAGCCTATGATGACAAATTTATTTGGTGCAATTACATCAGAAACGGTGCGACAGGCAATCAAACGTACATATATACCATCTCTAAATAATACAAGGGGCATTATATATTTATATGACAAAAATCAAAATTTATAAAATTCGTTAAGGGGCCTCCACACAACCATTTTTTTGGTAAAAAAAACTACTCATTCTAATTCCAACAGTCCGGCACGATGCGAACTCCGATGACAATTTTGAAAACGTATACCTATAGATTTTTTATTACAAACTCGAGGGAATGATCGAGCCACATTTTTTATTTTCATATTTCACACTATAATTAAAACCCTTTTAAGTTTCCAAAATTTTCAACATTTTGAACATAAATATCTAATTACCTAAATAAAAATAATAAAAATATATTAAAATTGATGTACTCATTGTGATGTTCTGATTGAATTAGAATCTTTAATTTGAGTGAAAAATATACTTTTTGTGGTTATAAATCAAATAACTGACATGTGAACGTGGGTGCGTGTAACGGCTCGTTGTATACTTTTAAAACAGGTTACTAACACTGATGATCATGTATGCCTCAAACAAACACAAATTCGTACAAATAAAGTATAATAAATTGCCTAAATAATACTCCTTAGAATCGTGTGGGGTGGAGGCTTCTTAAAAACATAATATTGTTTGTTGAATTCATTAATTGTATAATAATGTAATTGTACACGATTATTGAAGTTGACCCGATAAATCCTAACCATTAAAAATATCAAAATGGTGTCATTTAGTTTTAGTATATAAAATGTAAATATATTATTATACAAAACACATACAATTTAAAAAATTCCAAAACTTTAAAAAACATAATATTAAAACTATGAAAAATAAAATACTTATTTTGTACGTTTTTAAACAATTAATTTAATTTATACCGACACAAAAAATATTTTCTTTTTCTACCGTAAATATTATTTCTAATTAAACTACATAAATATTTTGTTCGTCACATGTGTGCCAGTTATCATCGTGTCCATGTGTTTTAGATCATATCAAATGAATTTACAAACGTATTATTGAAATTCGACGAGGCTAATTAATAAAAAAAAAATAAACAATTTGACGTTGAAATAACCGAAAATGTTTCCTACTTTGTGCGAATTAATATTGATCGAATATCGATACGCAGATCCCATTATCGTAAATAATAATTTTTAGAGCCGTTCGTCGAAGTATTACCAACTGTATAGTTATGTACATAACCCCTCGTCAAAATACTTTAAGTGTTTCAAATTTTAATCAAACAATTTACTATAAACTCCGATAATAATATATCCAATAATACTATTATGAACATATATATATATATATATATATTATTATTATATTATCAACATTCCTGTTCAAGAACCACACGCATACGACGTACCTATCGATAAAATCAATATAATAATATAATACTATCAATCATTTATTTATTATTTACCTACATTGAGGTCATGTGGCCGGGGCACGATTTTTATATATATATATAATGAACAACATCGAAGAAATATTGTTATCGACCAAATAAAAACATATCGGTTTTTTTATATTTTTAACTTTGGAAAATGACGAAAACTAATACAATCTAACCCACGCGTAAATACCACTAACCGTTATTCCATAATTCGTTGCAGCATGATTTGAAAATTGAAAATTGTATTAATATTAATAATTAATTATATTATATTTTAGTGAGTTTGTACACGAATTTTTGTCGATATCATTTGAACACGACTGTTATTGTTGGTTATATTGATAATATTATGAGTATATATATATATATTATTATTATCTACATGTAAATATAGATATGCTTAATTTCACCGATAATATATTATATTATGTTATACATAACATATATATAATTTATCGCCTATAGTATTATCGTATATTGTATAAGACGTAAACGTGGTCATTTTTTTCTTACGTTTAAGTAAGAAAACACCACTTAGTAATTCCTTGGTTTTATTTCGGTTGTGCCTGTATAGAATTTATAGTGTTATAATATATGTCTATAGTGACTAGTCGAACAATCGTGTCTTACACATAAATTATAACATAGTTATAGGTTAGGTTAGTGTAATATTGTTATCTCCTCTAACTATTAATATGACCTATTGTTGTTTAAATTGTTAAGTTTCTCAATTTATATTACCACAATAATAATAATAATAATAATAATAATAATAACAATATAATATTATAATAAATAATAATACTAACCGATATAATAATACGCGTGTTATATAGTGATTCCATTAAACACCGATATACCTATAATCTATACATATTATATGTCATAGACACTAATTATATAGATATGTACATTATGTAGATCATAGCAGGTAGATTATTTTATTTTAACTCGAAACTATCATTTCGGACCAAATTATTATATAATAATAATAATAATAATAATATAATCACCGTCGTTTTGGTTTTCAATCGAGACAATAACTTGAATAAAACGATACATCGAACCGAATACATTATATACAATCAATCGAATAATAATTAGCCGTACTCAGTTAACGTATATTATTATATAGGTATTATAAATTTAAAAAAAAAAAATTCTAAAAAAAAAATTTAAAAAAAATGTAATGTCGATTTTTCAACATAAAAAAAATAATAATAACGTATCTCTCGTTATACGTTTTTTTAAATCAAAATTACCTATATAACGTGCTTACACGAATTTTTTTGTTCAATATATTATGTATAGGCATATTTTGTTCTTAACGATTATCTCGCATTTATTTATAAATGTCGTCCGTCTTCATTAATAATATAATATGTTCGCTTCGATTTTTCATTTAAAACAACACGTTACGATATTATTTTACTGCCTGTACTGGTTACTACGTTATTAATATGACGATAATACATTAAAATACATATATATATTCAATTAGGTGCCTTTTTTCTAGTACGCTCGTTATACAGTATTTTTATATTTAAATAATGAGCTTAGTAACGTGTAAATAAGCTTTCTAAGCTAATAAACTATACAGGAACATAATATTATTAACTATTCATTTTTGTTAAATAATAAATTATATGCTATTATAAGAAATTTAAGAAAGGAATAACCATAACAATATATATATAAGTTCTTCATACGATATATTTTGGGAATATCATTGTTCTTATAAACAATATAACTATATACGTCCAATACCTACATAGTATTATATACATTATGGCTGGCCTAATCAAACAATGATATTATTCATTGTAAATTAGCCGGCAACAATGTATAGGAAGTATTTAGATATTTGTACAACGACATTGTGTCCAGACGAACTTTGTCAACCCACTAATATATTATATTGTTTATAATTAAAAAATAATAATATTGTAATATTTATCCGGTAAATGAAAAAAAAAAAAAATCAATGTTAATCCATATTTTTAGTGTGTCTCTTTTTATCCTTGTTCTTATTGTGATTTTTTGGCGATCTGCTAATATTATATTATAATATGTTACGTTTAATATTATTATATCTTATATTATATAATATGTATAATATATATAATATAATACATATTTTAAAATTATATAAATAACGTTCCCGTTTTATACATTTAACCAAAATAAATTATCGCTGTTGATATAATACCAAATTGTTGATATTTTTTTTTTGTTATATTATGAAATACCTATGTCTTTATGAACTTATTTATGGTACCTAAATATTATTCAAAATAACACGTTGGAATTGTAAAATATAGGTAAATTTGGTAAATTACTAACGTAAAACATAACCCGTCAAATTTAAATCCCATTAAGAAAATAACAATTCATCAATAATCGTAAGTATATGTGGTCATATAGACTTAGATTAATATTGCGATCGCATTGAATAAAATGACTTTCGTGGAATAATCGTTATAGACGTTCTAAAATGTTTTAAAAGTACGTCGTATCTGTAAATTTTCAATGAAAACTTGCATTAACATTTTTTATTTTTATCAACTTACAAACATGTTTGAAATACGAAATAAAAAACTAATTATAGCCAACAACTTTGACTAGTGACCCCCTTAAATAGTAGTTATAGTAGGTATTTATTTAATAGTTATTAAAAAAAAAAAAACAGATTTTTTAACAACTCATAAAATGTGTTAAAGTGTAGATATCAAAAATCGGCAACGTATGACACTGGATAATTATTGAATTCCTTATAATTTTATTTTTATTTCATCTTTTTCTGATATTCTCAAGTTGATAAAAATGAAAAATGCGTAAAAACACGTCTTAAGAGTTTTTCGTAAACATGTTTTTTTTAAGCAAATTTGGCGATTACACAACAATAAAAAGTAGTACTGTCATGAAACTACTTTTCATTACTTTTAAAATATATTTAAATATTTTTACTTTTTTGAACATCTCAAAAATGGAACAAATCCCAATAAAAAACAAAAATGTAACGTTCTCTTGCACTTTTCTATATTCATATTTTTTTTTTAATATAAATATTAAATATATACCAATAATAAATTGACATCAGTTAATGTAAAATAATTTATAAATTAAAATTTACGTACTTATTTATAGTAAAGCCAGTATAGAGGTAAGAAAATATATACTCGTACAGTTTAAAGAGAAATTTGAAGTTGAAGTTAACTAGCTTTGGAGTTTACCACTATACCAATACGGCGTTGCCAGCTATAATGTATATTATGTATATTCGTATTTTAAACTTTAAATGATTTTTTTATCGCTATACGATTGTAAGTGAAGCGTTTATTATTATTATTTTTTTTTTTTGACCAGAAAACTATGCATTGTTATGCATATACACATTTTCTAGTAGAAAATTTGATCAGAAGGGTAGGTGCATTGAATAGGTCATTTTTCGATTTGTATACATATAATTCGAGTAATATATTTGTCTTAAAATGTACACCAAACATATACTTAGGTACTTCATTGATGTGTTATAATTTTTAAAGATTTCTTCAATTTTGTGGTATATAAAACAATTATGTAATTTGAAATTTTAAGTCCTAAAACGGTAATTGTAAGCTTTAAATCAATTAAAAAAATCTCGAATCTTTAGTAATATTTTTGATTTTTCTTTATATCTATTTAATAATAATTCGGTGTACTATATAAATATTCTTATATTTCTGGAAAAAAAAAATAGTCTTACATCTTGAAATGTTTACAGATTTTAATGTACTTCATTATTATGTGTGCGTAATTGTTTTTATCAAATTTTTTTAACAATATATCCACTCAAAATCATTTAATCTACAGAAATGTTTTTTCATTGTTTTAAATCAAATATTTCCTTTATCCATTATTCTACTCAAGTATCCAACGAACGAAATGCTTCCACTCTTTAATGACAAAATTTATTTATTTTTAATGGCATACACAATAAAGAGAAAAGTATTTTACCAATTGACTTCTTCTTCGTATTTTCTGTTAAATATCACAAACTCTTCTAGACAAACATTAAATAATTTTAAATATTTATTAATATATTTAATAGAGTGATTGTCCTAAAAAAATATACCTAAAATGAATTATACATTTATTTTATTGCTGATGAAATCATGAAAGAAATAATAAAATTAAAACATATTATAATAACCTATATTAGCCCCTATTAGGTATATCTTAAGACAGTAAAATTAGTAAAGGAAATGTATGTATACCAGTATAAGAAAAGAGTAAAAGAGAAATATTAAAAACTACATAGTCGAATGTGATAAAGAGTGATATGAAAAAGACAGGTGTAATTAATGAGGATGTGGGTTATCGAGATAGGTCACTGAGCCCAAATAGTTTAGAGAAAATGAATATTAGAAGAAGAATAATAAGTTATATTTTTTTATATTTATATAATTTAAAACTAGGTCAATTTTACATATTAATAAAAAAAGGTCAATAAGTTACATAAAATGACAAAAAAATTTCGTTATTAGAATAGTATATGTATATTTAAAATACATTAATAAATAATTATACAACTATTGTAACTTCAGCATCGTGTTAAGCATTCCAAAAAAAAAAAACCGATGAAAATGCATTGAAATCCGAACCTTAGTCATAATAAATATTTATTTATTTTAATTATTTACGGACATTGTGCTCAATTACAGCATATAAACTAATACTAAACATTCAGGAAGATAGTAAAAAATATAATAGTAATAAAATATACATATATAATAAAAAAAAGTAAATATAAGTTTACATATGTTTAACAATAATAACGGTAGTAATAATATAGGTTTATGACTCTGGATCAGGTAAAAATTAGAAAATTGGGGTTTGAATTTACAGGGACCATACAGCATACTAGAGGTTTATTCGAACCATAGTTAGTGGTGGATGGGGGACCAAAATGGGTATGTTTGGCGTGAGCTACAAGGAGAGACTTTGAAGATAGATATAGAAGAAAGAAGGGTAGGGGAATCAATATCATCAAATATAATGACCTTTATCAAATTTAAAATGTTCGTGGGACTTGTTGAAAGAAGATGTTTAGAGTACCTTGTTATACGTAATGGTAAAAGGAGGGTCATATGGGTTACAAAGGGAACGAGTGACTCAGGAGTTGTTTCAACGATCAAATCATTAAGATTGAAGAAAACTAAACCAAGGGTAGAGAGACGATAATTAGTTATATAGTTCCATTGAAAGAAACAGTTCAAAGTATAAACCTCAGACACACAGGTAATGCGTATATCAGAATTATAATATATAAGACCATGTTCGTTATGTCCCCGGGAAATATCTGGTAGATTGTAGTCACCACAGAAAATAAACGAGGACTTTGGATATTATTGAACCTATAATGAACATGTGATCCTCATAGTTGGAAATGGGAAATCCAGATGGCAATTATACACTACATAAAATTAAAAAAGAAGAACCCAGGGAAAAGCGTACAAATAACTGATCAACGCAGGATGTAGGAATGCTTAAAATAACTGATAGCATATCATTACGAATAGCAAATAAAATACCGACCACGGGAACAGTGACTGGTAGCAGCAAATCTATCGAATCTGTAAATATTATAGTTTGAAAATCCAAGCTCATTATCAAAAAAAGTATCATTAAGCCATGTCTGTTAGAACAATATAGGTATAGTTAAAAAGGACTAATATATACCTTATAAAGGTCAAATATTACATTTTAGGTTAGTAAGTTTGGTACGAAGACCACGACAGTTCTGGTAATATAATCTGGATCCATGAGAATGAATTTGGGATGCGGACGTTTTGAGATTCACAGTAAGAGAGAGGCAGTAGGGAAGAGAAAAAGAACTCATGAATTTACATTTAAAAATGGTGAAATTTGAAAGAAATGTATCAAATATAGCTAATGATATTAGGCATGATTTACAAATTTGGGTGGAAGACGATGGCAAGAAACAATTAAATTTAAAAATATAACAAAATTTAAATAAATAACAATTACAGTTGAGAGATAAACTATCTAGTTTTTTGAGACTATTTTAGGAAGCCCATTGAAATAGCGTACGGAGATATTAATTTCAACTTGACCCTATCTGTTGTGTAGCTTCTGAAAAATTCCATGAATTGAACGACGTTCAACAAGAGTTCGATCACGTGAAATGGATACACCATTGAACAGGTGGTGACTAATAGATCGTAGATGTAAAAATGGCAATATAACATCTTTAGTTTCCGCACACGAAGAGAGAATAACTTTTAAAAGTCTAGGTTTAGTATTCAACCAGTTTACCAATTCGAAAGACTTTACAAGTGGGAGAAAGCTGAACGGGGGGATCAAGCTTTAGAAGTAAGTCTTTGACAAACTTCTTATCAGCAACAATGGTATTTGACACTGAAGAATCAGGTGATTTAGGTGCACCACGGATAATGCGATGTTGCTTACACATAGAGTGGTAGTAGTGCGTGGATTTAAAGAGGGTTGAGACAAAGATTTTTCAGCAGCGCTGATTCTTGTCTCAAGATTGTCAATACAATTTGTATGGGTCTTAATTTCCTAGGCAACAACCTTTAATTGTTTATTTTACGAACTGAATGATTGACCAATGGTAGAAATATATTTAACTTGCTGGGATAACTTCTCATTTAACACATTC
Organism: Pemphigus obesinymphae; assembly: GCA_025469235.1. Classification (NCBI taxonomy): domain Eukaryota; kingdom Metazoa; phylum Arthropoda; class Insecta; order Hemiptera; family Aphididae; genus Pemphigus; species Pemphigus obesinymphae. The sequence goes on from JAIPRL010006678.1 coordinate 16,463, forward strand.
ATGGAAATTGATAAGTTATGTAAGACGCTGTCAGTCTTAAGTTGGTAAGGTTTAATGGATTTCAATTCAACAAGAATGAGACTAAATTTGTAAAGAGGGGAGGTTATACAAGTGGCACAAGTCCAAGTTGATTTACGATCGGTATCTGCGGGTGTTTGAGGTGGAATGGAAGCACAGGTAGAATGAAAGAGATTTTTGCAGATGTTATTCTCGTTGTAGAGGCTCTGAGCAAATGCCACAATTGGAATGACCCATATTGATAGAAAACAAAGAATAAATAAGTACACTGTCCCTTAAATTTAACAGATAGGCAAACTAAATTACATAAAAATGTAAGATTCCTCGAACGGTTTGATAGGAAAATTGATTTGCACCAAGTGCGGCAAATGATTGACGTTGGCCTTGATACATGTCGCGTATTAATGACTGCGAGTTGTTATCGGAAGCGATAACGGTATGTGTAGATAAATGACTATAACTTATGAAAGCGGTAGCTGTGTAGAGCTTACGAAGTCACTTAAAAACTATCTATCCTGAAGGGAAAATGTTATGCAGATAAACTCAAAAACGACAAAAGTCTATACGCTCGCGTTTTATAAGCTATTAAAATAAAAATTACAAAAAATAACCAGGTAATTTCATAATGAATTGATAAAAGAAAGGGAGCATTTAATTACTAATTAAACTGTTATTGTATTACTCGTATTCACAAATTTATCCTTCATATATTTAGCCTTCAGAACAAAAAAATAATAATGATGTCCTTTTAACATTTTAAATCAGTACTTTCTGTATATATTTTCTTTATACTGTATGTAATATCAACCAAAAATTTAATTAATATTATGATCAATATATAATTTATTTGGATGACGATTACAAGTGGTTTCTTATTATGAAAACCCCTGTCGGCTGTCATTAATATTGAGAGGACGTCGTACCTACACATTATTAAAGAAAAACTTGCAAAAACAAGCAAACATGTAAAAAATACAAAATTAAAAACAAATTATAGCTAATAACATTATCTAGTACCCTACGTAGCCTTTTTTTATTTATTCATTATTAGATTCTGAGCGTAGCAAAGGAACTAGTGGTTTTATATTAATGTTTATAATTTTTTTCTCTATTAACAATTTTTTTTTAAATTTATAGTTACTTAAAAGAAATCCAAAAATTAATTTTTAAAAACTTGTAAAACGCGTAAAATGCACATATAAAAAGTAGTATACCTACTTTCATACATTATATAAACGTAGTAGGACGCTAGATTTGGTCTTCTTTAATTCATTTTTTATTTCATCTCTACAATATTGTTGAGTTGATAGAAATAAAAAATAAGTTTACATGTTTTTTAACAAATATCGTGATTCCACGATAATAAAAATTTTATTTACACAAGAATATTATAAATTACTTTAAAAATATATTTAAATATTTTTAAATTATTGAATATTTATTATTTTTCAAATTTCTTAAAAATTTCCTATACAGAACCACTTAAAAACCATGCGTACATCGTCTTCTTCAGTTTTGTTGATAAATGTACCATAATAACCTTCCAATCAAATTTATGATAATGTATGTAACATCTTTATCATAATTAATTATCCTTAACATAAACTTTCTTTACATGATTTATTTATTTCATATTTGTTAATATACAATGTAGTATATCTTGAGTATACTGTATCTCAATTATAAATTTAGTATACCTAAACTTTGTCATGCAGTTTCCGTTTTCTGTGATCAATCATGTATGTAATTATAATTTGATCGCTATAAACTTGTTGAAATGGTTATCAATATAAAATCGCAAACACCAAACAACCTCTTATAAACTAAATGCATTAAAATTAAACTATCTACAACATGATTTATCTTTTATTAAGTCCCTTTGTAGTGCACACCCGTCAATACAAGGGTCGAGGGATTCAACCTTTTTGCTTTTAATAAGACAAATGTCTTATTTAATACAAAAATCTCATTACGTATGTATTATACCGTCGTCGGTACGTATATTATAAATTATAATCTGTCACATCCCATCATTGAAATTTTTATTTTTCCAAAATACCAAATGGATAAAATGTTTCTGAACATTGTGAAAATTATTGATATAGATAGATAGAATGTGTGATGAAAATTCAAAATTCTTCATCTACTAATTTGAACTATTCACGTACCATATAATTTAAATGAACAAAAAACATTTTCGATAAATATAAAAAATCATGCTAATTAATGTTAACTAAATATTTCGGCTATTTATTTTATTTTAAAACAAAAATGTTTTAACTATTACAGTCAAGAACTCTAATTTCTGAATGAGTCCAATGAAATATGGGCCCTTATATTTATATAACTGAACAGGACACCCTGGAAAAGTTTTTATAAGTCTAAATACATATTAATTATAATATAATATTTATACATAATATACCTGTACATAATCTATTCTATTAATTGTAATAAACTTAATTTACACATGAGCAATAAAAAAAAATCCTTTTAAATTTAGTATAAAAATAATCAAGTACCATTCGACTTCACAAACTTTACTTAACGACTTTAAGTCAATGATTAAATATATATAAACATTACAGACTACTGTAATATCTGAGGCGAATATTTATAAATAAATTTAACATAATATAACCGGAGTGAATTTATGAATACCGATTTTGCGTTTATATTGTACAATCATGAAAATGATGATAATGCATTAATAAAATTGAAAATTGAAAATTCTCCAAGTTTAATATTTGAATTAATTTTATATTTTTATTTGTTAGTTATATTATATTATATTACGTTTTCTGTAATAAAATATGATATATGTTGAAATCCAATTTTACCATAAATGAAATTTTTATTTAAGATTCTAATCAAGTTAAGTTATTTATTGGTTGTTTATGATACTGTGTTTTATTATGTATGTGATGACGTTTTTGATTAGTAGGACTTTAGTAGTACTTTTAAAAATTGTGTAATACGTCCTATGATTACTATTAAATAGACCATATATAAACTTTAAAGCCAGTTGCCACCCGGTGCGAGAATTTTACCGCAATCCTAGTAAACATTGTGTAGACATAGTAGGTACATTTTTTTCGTAAATAAATTCTATTCAAATAAAAGATGTAAATTTAGGTAGATTAAACAAGATAAAAAAATTCAGAAAAATCAATAGATACATTGTTTTATAGTAAAATGTATGATAGAATTGAAATGACGACAATAAAATATAAAGAATATATCGTATTGTATGATAATAATAATTATCATACAATTATATATATTATATTATACATAATATTTTATATATATTATATATAATACTTTGTATTTTATTCTCGTAATTTCAACTCTATCATACATTTTACTATAAAACAATGTATCTATTGATCTTTCTGAATTTTTTTATCTTGTTTTACCCACCTAAACTTAATTCAGCAATTATTGGTGAATTAAATATTTATAAATTAAAATATATAATATGAATAGTAATAGAAACATTATGTATAAATATTTGTTCAAAAATAAAACATAAATATAAAATCGGAGTATAAAAAAAAATCATAAATAATATAATTTTATATTCTCAATGAAAATAAATTGTAAAATTACATTGTCAAAACTAATAAACCATTATTTTTAATGGAACAGCCCTTTTATTATTAAAATGTGAATCAATAAAATACATTTTGACGTTTTGTAAACAAACGCATTGTAAATAATTGGAACGGTCGGGAAAGTTGGTACAATTCACTGTGAAATAAGTTAGTGAGATTATATACGAAGTTGTCGTTATCAAGTGTGATACATGACAATAAATTTTAATTTTTTTTTTAGTGTAAATTATTTGTTTTTTTTTTAACTAAATATCAAAGTATAACTGACGAAAAAAGCCATCGGAATTAATTTATGTATCTGGCAACAAGAAAAGGTATAGATTATCGTTAAAGATCAAGGTAACAGAACCACACCGAGTTATGTGGCATTTACCGACACCGAACAGTAATCGGAGAGTCGAGCAAGAACCAGGTGGCCATGAACTCAGAAAATACGGTGTTTAACGCCAAACGGTTTATCGGCCGTCGCTTCGACGACGAGAAGACACAATCGGACATAAAGCACTGACCGTTCAATGCTGTAAACGTCTGTGGAAAACCAAAAATCCAAATAGAATTTAAAGGAGAGTGGAAAGTTTTCTCACTAGAAGAAATCAATTCAAACTGACGAAATGAAAAATACGGCAGAAGCATATTTGGGCCATAAAGTAATGGACTCTGTTATCACGGTGCCGACGTATTTCAACGATTCGCAGAAACAAGTGACCAAAGATGCTTGTGCAATAGCTCGTCTAAACGTCATGAGGACAATCAATGAATGAACAGCTGTGGCTTTGGCATATGGTCTGGAAAAAACCTGAAAGGAGAGAGGAATGTGTTGATAGTCGATCTCGTTGATAGGACGTTCGACGTGTCTATCTTTCAGATCGACAAAGGTTCGATATTTGAAGTGAAATCTACGGCGATATGCACTTGGGCAATGAAGACTTTGACAGTCGGTTGGTATCTCATTTAGCCGAGGAATTCAAGAGGAAATACAAGAAAGACATACTAGCTAGTTCCAGAGTTCTGAGACTATTGAAAACTGCTGCTGAACGAGCCAAGAGAACATTGTCATCCATTTCGGAAGCCACTATAGATATCGATTCTCTGATGGATAGTATCAATTACTTTACCGAAATATCCCGAGCTCGTTTCGAAGAGCTGTATGTAGACCTATTTGGATCGATCTTACAGCCGGTGGAAAAAATGTTGACAAATACTAAGTTGGACAAAAGAGTCATACACGATGTAGTTCTCGTCGGTGATTCGACAAGGATCCCGAAGATCCACAGTCTTCTGCAAAACTATGTCTGCGGTAGGTCACTCAAATTGTTGATTAATCCCGACGAATATGTTTCTTACTGCGAGGCAGTACAGGCGACCATTCTCAGCGGTGATACGAGCGCTGCTATTCTACAAGTATTATTTGTTGACGTCACACCTCTGTCATTAGACATTGAGACGGCGGATGGCATGATGTCCATGTTTGTTGAGCATAACTCTACTATTCCGTGCAAACCAACACAAACTTTCACTACGTATGTGGACAACCAACCAGCTGTTATTGTACAGGTGTTTGATGGAAAAAGAACTATGATCAAGAATAATAATCTGTTGGGAACATTCAATTTGATCCAGAGGTATGCCAAAGATTGACGTGACTTTTGATCTGGACGCTAATGGTATTTTGAACGTGTAAGCCAAAGACAATAGCTCCGGTTGGTCAACCAACATCATTATCAAGAACGACAAGGGACGTCTTTCTCAAGCTGAAATCGACCGGATGCTCAGCGATACTGAACGGTACCTACAAAGAAGAGAACCAACTACAAAAAGTGAAGATCTTAGCCAACAACCAATTAAAAAACTATGTTTTTTGGTATTAAGCAAGCGTTGGATGAGACAGGTGACAAGTTGACCAAATTTGAAAAGAACACCGGTAAACAAGAATGCTATTCGATTATCCAGTGGTTGGACAAAAATCAATTGGTAGATAAAGAAGAATATGAATTCAAACTAAAGAAAATCCAGAAGAGCTCCTCGGGGCCCTAATGATGAAATTACACAGTACATGAGCTGGAGAAACTCAGATGCCACGTAATATCATAGGATCTCATTCCCAAGGACCTACTGTAGAAGAAGTACCAGAAGAACTACTAGAATAAGGTATTAATTTAAACAATTATGTTATATTTTGTACTCAGCCTAATTCGTAAATATGATTGTAATTCTTATATCATAGGTATATTTTGTTTAATTTAAACTTTCAACTTTATTTGTATAAAATATATGTTCGTATACGTAGGCATATTATAGGTTTAATGTTTATATATTTATGTATAGACTAATTTTTTTATATAGGTATGACGTGTCTTCTTTTTCCTCACCATTCCTCCCAATTATTTAACGTCAATTATCATAATATTGTGCATGGTCCTATTTATCATTCGCTCTAAAATTCATTATTTAATATAAATAGTTGAATTATATCTATATAATGTTAATTAACAATTTATTTTTTGTGAAAATAGAAGTTTTTATTGACAATATAATCTTGACTTTTATTTAAACATTTTCACTGAATTTATTAAATAGAAAAATACTTGTACTGAATCGTTGAACCCAATAAAATGAGTAAAATGATATATTATTAAAAAAAAAACTACAGTGATTACAAAAAAAAAAAAAAACAAATTAAAATATCGATTTTGATATTATTAATGTAAAAAGGTATATTTATGAATACAATGCATTATATTGTATGTGTATGTATATGTGTGTGTATGTGGTAAACCAACATTTCGTGTTTGTTTAAAGTTTAGTCATTATAGGAATAGAATGTCACATAAACAGTTGATAATCCCAAATCAGACCATCCGTATAATTTGAATTACCGTTCCAAATTTAGTAACACCAGAATTTTAAATATTTTGACAATGATTTACAAAGAACGAATAATACGAATGAAACTTTTTTCAAAACATTTTTATGTTAGTCTTTCGAAAACACGAGAAATTTCATTTAGTTTTAATTTTTTTTAGATATATTACTTGCATACTTTAGAATTTGTTATAATATAGATTTAATAACATATATTATTTTTATATCTTTATTACTATAGTAGGTAAGTAATAGTCAAACAAATTGTGACCATATTAGTCTCCTAACATACGTATTATTTTATGAATAGAAAGAAATTATTAAAATACTATTATTTTTTTTTTATATTTAAACCGATATAGTGTGTCTGTTAATCGTTACATCATAAATTTAGTATCGGGAACTATAACAAATAGTTTGTTATAGTTTAAAAAAATAACCCTTCGCTTTGTAAAATCTAAAATATATTTATAACGATCAAAACAAAGTTTAATTTTTAAAGATTCTATGTATTATTCTAACGAAAGAACTAAAAGGTAAAATTTTCAAGTATTTTTACAAAACAAATTAAGTTCTACAAGGAATGCTGGTATTGATATGCTCCTTGAACTAATAATTTATCGTTCCGGATGTTTATTATCGTTTAGTTATTTGCGTAAAGGGGTCGATTATTATTTGTAAACGTTTCTTTGTTTATTTTTCTGGAACATATTTGATAAATGAATAATTCGAACCTTTAATAATAAAAAAATAGATAAATATTGATTATTATAAACATTAATAAAAAATCAAATTAATATGTTACTATTTTTTATGTCCGGATTGTAGCCAATAATTGCATGAACTGCAGATAATCAATTTAAATAAAAACCATATTATTGTCAGTATAGTACAAATTAAATCCATTTTTAAAAATTATAAATTTTTTTTAAGTATTCAGTATAGTAGATACTTATTTAATTAAATTTTTCCGAGTATTTATTAATACTTCAAATACATACTTGTATTTAAATATTTCAATACAACATTGATTTTTTTAACTTTTTGATAACTGGAGACTATAATATTAGGGTAATCAATTTTTATTTTTTATTTTTATTAATTTCTATGTAAATCGAATTAAGTATTGAAAATTGAAAATTAAACTAAATTTGTTTTTATTCAAATTAATATTTAATATACAAAGAAGTTTTACATCAATGTAAAACCATAATATTATACAAAAAAAATGCACTTTGGAAATAAATAAATTCCCCTAAATATCCCCTAACTGACAAATAGTGTTAAACATACAAAAAAATACACATTCTTACAGTTTAAGCATTTGAAATGAAAAAACTAAAAAGTCCACATTATCATTTATTTTTAAGTATAGGATTTTAATACTTTTATGAAGTTATTATATTTGTTTTTAAATATTTAAAATACTATGTTTATAGGTATGAAAATATAATATTTCGAAAGTATCTTTTCCAAGACTGGTTATTATTTATAGAATATGCATCTATGTGAATTAATTTGTATCCATTATAAATTATTAATTGCAACTCAATATTGCAACATTTGTTGACAAAATATTAACATAATATGCTAAAAACCAATTTTGATCATTAACAAGTTTCTCGAAAATATATATATATTATATTAGATTTCCCATCAATAAATAATATTTAGGTAGGTACTAATTTTCAATGAGTAATTTTCATTTATTAAAATATAATGTGAAAAAAAATTTTGAAGAAAAGTGTAATAATTAAAAATAATTAAATAATCAAACAATTTTAATTAAAAATTTTGCTTAAAATTTCAAATAACAGTATTTCCAAAAAAATAATAGATAGGTACTTCAATATATCTGTATATCTCAAATGTTATATTAACTCATACAAAAAAAAAATTAACTTTACTTTTTTAACTTAACCTAATTGTTAAGAAAAACAATAACTATTAACTTTAAACTTTTACTATTTTTTTCTATTAACTTAACATAACCGAGTAAAAAATAATCATTAACATGCCCAACATTGCTAGAAACCATGAATTTATCGGTTATAGATAGCTAAAAAAAAACCGGAATTGTATTCAATTACAATAATTAATGTATTTTTACAATAATTAAATATTATCTAAGTATGTTTAATAGATAAATTTAATTTCAAATTAATAAGTACTAATTTCATAAACTTCGTCTTATCAGTACGATGTTAATAATAATAATGTATAAATTAATTAATAGTCCCTAGTTAAATTATGATTAAATTTTGTAATAGTCTAATCTAATATCTAATGATGACTATATAGTGATGCCTTCATTGAATATAATAAAAATCATACAATTTTTATAATAATAATTTAAAATATCAAATGAGTTATTATTGCTTCTATTTAACAATTAATCAATAGCATAATTAAATTATTAATTTAGTTTAAATAAGATTTTATGTTTAATCAATACTACAGAATATATTATCCTACAATTTTGTTGTGATTTCGCTTCTTAATTTTAATTTTCCATTCAAATATGTGTATTTTTAACATTTATATAAAAAATATTATTTAAATATTGAATTTACAGTATATTAATAGTATTATTATACTATTATACTATATTACACTATTATTATAGTATGGATCCATTTATATATTTAAACATACTATCACGATGTTTAGATCGAGAAAGCATATTTTTATACTCAAATCAAAATGGTAATTTTATATTATATATCCGTTTAATATTTTTGCTAAATAGAAACAACCCTTTTGAAAATCGTTTATGAATATTGTTCATTACGAATTGTATTTTGAGTTTTTAAGAGATTTAAGACCCAACAATTTAATACAAGATTATTCTCGTACGTTACCAGTGGTTAAAGTGAGGGGGGACGGAGGGGGACGGCGTCCCTCTTTTTTGCTGAGCTTAAATTTGGCGTCCCCTTTAGTCAAAATAATTTTAATCATAAAAATGACATGTAGGTAAATACAATAAAAGTAAAAAAAAAAAAAAATATATATATATATATATATATATACAGTGGAACCTCCCTTAACGGACACCTCTAAATAGCGGACACCTCCAAATAGCGGACGTTTTTTCGGGGACGGGGACATTTTCACTATTTATATATAGGAAAACCTCTAAATAACGGACACTTTTATGACATTGCTATTAATAATTTTTATCTTAAATTAAGAATTATTTTGGAATACCTGAATAAAAACCTCAATTATTGAGTTACCTTGTGTGTACATTATTATACTGTATATGAAAATCCATCTGATAGTACGAGCATGTCTACACAAAACGAAGAAGAAAGTGATGAAGAAAATGATGGGACCGAAGATCAAGAAATTCCACAAATAAGA
>JAIPRL010006679.1:0-26321 GCA_025469235.1 Pemphigus obesinymphae
TCCTTCTGGTAGAAAAAGTGTTTACAGAAAAAAAAAAAAAAAAAAAAATAAACATCATTGTAAAACCATAAGCTTCCTCGCTACGCTCAGAATCTAAAATAGTAAAAGTTTAAAGTTAATAGTTTTTTTTTTCTTAACGATTAAGTTAAATTAAATTAAAAAATAACTTATTAACTTAAGTTAAGTACATTTTTTTTTGTATGAGTCAATATAATATCTTCTTATAATTAAAAATAGTTATGTTTTATTATTTCTAACATTAGTATGTAGGTACATTACATACTTACAATTCGCCACACTTCAGCTGTTTTGTGATGATAGCACAGACAACAGATAATTTTCCAATTATCTGCAGTGGTGATAGTGTGATACATGGTGACTACCGATTGTCCGATTATCAATTAATCGGCATTAATCGAATTAACGATCAATCGATTTTTCAAATTGCCATTAAATTACAGATTAATTGATTTAATCGCATATCCCTATGTTGATCTAGTATATAATAGGTATATTAATCGATTTTTATTTTTACTTAAAATATTTAATATAATATGTAGTGTATTTCAATTAAAAGGAAATTTAAAATAGTTTTTTCAATGACCTCGAATGTAAATCAAATGTTTTAGTAATGTTATTACAGTTTACTCAGTTACTACATGTTTTATTATTATATTAGCAGCCATATTTTCGATTTTCATTTAAAATAGGTACCTACCTACTATATTTCGTTTTTTCGATTTTGAAATTACCGATATCCGTTTTTTTTCGATTTTGATTTTAATATTTAATACTGTTATTTCGTTTTATCATTTTCGGTTTTGATTTTTAATACCATTTGCAGTTTTTTTCAGTTTCGATTTCGTAAAAGTTTTAACTGTTATATGATACCGTTTTCGATACTGGTTTCAAGCCCTGAAAAATACGCGCCTATAAAATTTATTAAATTATTTAATAATAACGGAAGTTAATATCGCGCAGGAATATGATGACATGTAATATGCATACAACATTTTTATCTTTTAGAAGTTGAAATTTGAATTATTTTTACAGAATTATGTTTCGTGTTGTTTTATTCATATTTTCTCAATTAGTTTTAATTTATAATGAGTAGGCATATTTAATCAATTATTTTTTCCACATGAAAACTTTTCAATCTTTACTACATGTAACAATAATAGTTACTATAAACGCGGGATGCCTGTCTACATCTGATGATTTTTCAACGATGAAATGATATTGAAAAGTCTTTATTGGAAGTAAGTACTTTACTTGATATAATTTGATCATTATATTAATATTTATCTTGACTACATCACCCCTATAGATTTTTATCATGACTTATATCATTATTAAAACTGTATGTAGGTATTGGATAATTAAAATTTAATTTTGTTGTAGGTACCTACCTGCGGTAAGTAAGCAGGTTACCACTTTTTTTTTTTTTTATAAAAGTACAACTTTATTTGGGGACCTTTTTTTTTGCTTATTATTACCCCATTTTTTTACCAACAAATTGTGATGTGACCCCATGACAAAATAGTACAGGAAAAAAAAACAAATGTATTACATAATAGCATTTATTTTTTATTAACATAAAATAAACGAAAGACAATATAACTATATACAAAACGTTTATTTCATACGAAATACAATGTGCATAAATTATAACAATATTATATCATAATAATTTGCCATGATATTTCTACAAGCTTTAGTCTATATTAAATATACATAATATAGTCGTTTTCGAATAAAAAGTATATAATTTTTGGATATTGTAATAAATATCATAAAATACTGAAAAACATAATAATGTATTAAAATTAAACTATATTAAAATATAGGTATCCTTAGTAACCATAAGTTGTTTCACTAATATCTATATTATTTATAAGTAACATTAAAAAAAAAAAAAAAAAAAATGTAATAGAAAATATGTATACTTGCATATAACATGACATTTTGATCTTAAACCTATAACAACAAATAACAAATACGATAACGGTATAGTTTATAAAATCGAGATTGTTATATTATATTATACTGTATAAATAACTATTATTGATCATATACTAATATTAAATTGGTACCATTTGCGGTCGTCCCTAATCAATCTTTTAAAATTAAATTTTAATTTACAAAAAAATAATTAATTACTATAGTTAACTATATAATATCCGAATACTATATTATATGAACAAGGTATTATTATACTATTATAATGAAATGTAAAAAATATTAATACGAATAAATAAAATATAACTATACTTAATTTTAAAATATTAGTTATATGCAGTAGAAACTCAATAATTTGGAAGTCTAATATAACTCGAGTAATCTAGAATTTCATGGGTCATCGGAAATCTTCAAAAAAAAAAAAATCGAAATTAGGTAAATAAATGATTTAATAATTTATTGTTGTGATTTTATTCTCGACTAGGTATCCATAATAATTACGAAATTCATCAGACAATAAACCAATTCGAGTCGTCGATCGCTGTCATATAACATAATATAGTACCTACCTACATATTAGTTACTTCATTGTACCGAGAAATTAGAATATCTTTTCATCGAGTTTGGTACATCTTTTACCCATATAAAAAATTTAGGTGGGAAACAGATAAGTTTCACAAACATTAAGTTAACAATTAAATGTTTTGAGGGTTCATTTCATTATAATAATATAGGTTAGGTATTCGAAAATATTTAAGTTTATTTTCCAGAGGAGTATGTACTAAGTACCTTTCTTACCCTTCCTCCAAGGGAACATTTCATCATGTATTTTGAACTCGCCCATTGACAATTTTCCGACATTCCAATTCATCGATAAGCATTACGATTGTTTACTTTTATTATTTATTTTACTTTTGAACTAAGTGACGTAGTCGAATAAGGCAAATCGTTATAATCGTTAAACCATGTTTTTTTTTTCGTTTTATATAGACGTAAAACTATTTAAGTTTTAAAAAATCTACATACCTATTATTATAATTATCACAAAATTAATTTTCGATAATTTTACTGTCGTTGAATAGGGAAGATTTTTATTTCGATATTTAGGTATATTGTCGGTGAATTGGTATGTCAGCAAGTTGGGTTTCGACGAGTCGGGTATGAACCGTTTTTTCGTGCTCTCATACTGGATGCACTGAAATTGTTTCTCAAATCTAGGTAGTAGAATTTTTTATTACCCGAATTGCCTCTCGGTTGTTTGGAAGGCCTCCCGTATCATACCCACCGATGAATCCCCCATTATTTTATTAATATCGATATAATATTATATCGATTTATCTAATTATGTCAATATTATTTTTTATAGATTATTTTAGACTTTGATGTATTTAAGTTATTAAAGAGGTAATTTTTAATTATGAGACCTGAAAATTTAATACAATGCCAGTCGTTACTTTAATTATATTCAAAAAATCTTGAAAATTGTTAGTCATAATTTTCATTTATAACCATATCAAATTATAATATAAAATGTGTGATCTTTTGATATGTAAATATAGAAAAAAATGTTTTGATGTATATTATGAACAGCAATTATGTTATAATATATTTGCAAATTCTTGAATGTTTGAATTTCATGTTTTGATATGTTTAAATGTTTTGTATTAGCTGCGTATTACCTATGTTTTATTATTGTTAATACTGTTTTGAACATTAATATTTAATTTTTATAGTTAATCATATTCAATTAAAAAAAATTAACCGTAATCAACTTGTTTTGGAGCATTAGAACATTGATTAAATTATTTATTAAATATTTATTGATATGTTATTATTGCAATAAAATATATTTATGGACAAAAAAATAAAACAGTTTGGTAAATGTACGAAGTATAAATTTACAAAAATTTAGAAGGTCGTAACTTACAAAATAATTAACCAAAGTCAATGATTTAACCACCAAAATGTCACGAAAAGTAAATTTTGTTGTGTGCAAAACTGGAGTATTTTAAAAATTTGAAATTTACAAAAAAAAAAAAAAAAAATATTAATTAAAGAATAAAATTATACTCATTTTTTCATTTTGCCAAAATAAACATTTATCGTTCTGCAATAATAATTATAAAACACCGGGTATAATAATTTGTAATAATAACAATAATTTCTGTTACTAAAATGTAATAAATTTAATATACAATATATTATAGATTATCGATTTCTATTCTAACTTTTATCGGAGGCAGTTCGAGTATAAAATATTGAATTACCTAATGCGGGAGGCAATTCGTGTGCACCGAATATATTGTAGTCAATGTGTATACTTACTGTATATGTAATATAAAATAAATTAAAACCTTTATAATACGTATACAAACCTATAATAATATTGAAATAATTGACGACAGTTTTGGTGAGCTTTCTTGTTTAGTTGTTTTTTTTTTTTGTGGTGGGAAGAGGGTTACTCGTACATTTTTCTTTTTACTTCCTACGTCATAACAATAAAATTTTTTGACAGACATTCGTGTAAATGGCGGTTATTATAACACTATATCGTTGTTTATATTATATTATAGGAATACAAAAATAGAATTGTTGGGACGTTTCACTGTATTAACTGGAGTGGTTACGACAACGTGGTCTTGGTGGTGAACACGCTGGACATCGGCGAGGGTTGCGCTTTGTTTGTAATCGGGAGGGTAGTGGGATTGCTGTGCTTGTTATCGGTGACGTAACACTGTTTCTCACCGATGCACACGGGCTTGACTTTCACACTCATCGGATGCAACAGGTCTTCGTTGGTTGTCTCTTCTTTGCTCCAACAATCTGTCAACAGTATACAATAATATAAAATAACAGTGATAAAATCAATAAAAGATATGGTCTTTACTTATAAAGTGTTTTTTTTTTTTGTTATCATACATTATTATACATAAGTAAATACATGATAGAAAAGAGAGTTATGACATCTTAGTGATACGCATGTCCAGTCTCGCGCCGCGCCACGTTATCATTATTGTATTATCTATAGCACAGGACATGCGTGGTAATATTATATGGCGGAAATATAACAACTAATCAGAATATAGGCTTGATGAACATTGCGCAGAATGGGCCATAAAGAAATTAATGTTATTATACCTCTCTTTTTATCATGGGTAAATATACATATTATAGCGAGCTCGGTCACCCGATATATTTTATCGTACAAAAGATCGTTCCGAAGAAATATTTTTTTTTTTTAGGGGGAGGATGTGTCGTTATTTTTTAAAAAAAAAATGTTAATAAGCAAAAAAATAAAATGTCATTTACTTTTCCTTTAATTTAGACCTAAAAGTTACCGACCAAATGCCGATTGCAGATATTAATTTCGACGATTAATTTCCTCGAACAAATAAATAATAATAAAAAAAGGCTATACATTTTTTCTTTAATTTGTCGATTAAACCCTAGACCTCAATAAATTTACTGACTTATTGCCGATTGGATTTTTCTGAATTAATTCGTGCGGTGGAGTACTGGGGTGGTATAACTTACTCCCATTCCTATACTAATTCTAAATAAAATGGCCCTGATTATTTGTTTAGGGATGGCCTATCCATTATTTCTTTTTAATATTGGTGATGAAAATATGATTAGGAAGGTATACCCATATTTTTCTAGATTAATACTGAACTTCTATATATCTCTATAATTTGAGAACCTCTGATCACTGATCAAGAGTGTATAAGTAATATTTTATTAGTAGGTACCTACGTGATATATACCTTAAACTATAGGCGCTCATATGAATATAAAACAATATGATAGGTATATGGTCCTTATCTTAATTGTATTTACACACTTGCATAGTGCGTACTGAAAAATGTATACTTCACATTAGCACGTCTAATATAATTATTGTGTATTGGTGATAAAATGAGTGAAATTGAATTTCATTATGTTATTAATCAAAAAAAAAAAAAAAAAAAAGAAAACTCTCAAATATAATTCGTGAATATAGCAGCATAGGTAAGTGCAGACGTAAGAAGCAGGGTAGGTACCATTTAGATTTCAGCCAATTTAAATTTTCAAAACAAAAATATTAACTTTATATTTTTAATGAACACTATAATTTAAAATTATACGTAATATCTATATTTAGTAATGTGCATTTTTTTAAATATTGGTTAAATATGTGATAGAATAATAATAATATAAAAAAAAAACAACAAAATATGTTGTAAGTAGAATAAATACATTCGAATTTTGGTTGATATTTTTTGATGCACTACACTTACACGTACACATTCATGTATGTACATAACACAAGCATTTGTAAATTGAAATTTTTTTAAATCGATTTTCGGGGACTTAAGAGAATACAATTGAAAATACAGAAAATAGATTTCAATTAACACTTCATGGACAATTTAATTAAAATGAAAATTTTCATTCTTCATTATTTTTATTAAAAATAATACTTCGCGTTTTTTATTTTTGTCAGCTTGAAAATATTTCAGAAAAACATAACAAAAATACATTTCAAATACGACATTATCTGGTGTCTAAATTTTTTGATATAAGCATTTAAAGTTCAAGAACATTTTGTGTGTTGTTAAACTTTTAATTTAAATACATAACTTATAACTTATAAATATAAAAAAAATTAATATATTCAAAAATAACTACTTTTTTGTTTTTTTTTTCTATTTCTAAGATAGTAATTTTATAAAAATGAGAAATGTTTTTCCGCTGACATTCTTTTAAAGTCTGAGGTATTATATAAAATTAACAGTTTGATAAAACTTAGTAAAGAAAAAATCCTTCAAAATGGTAAATAAATATAGGTGTATCTAGTAATTGAATAGGTACCTATATATACGAGTGTGACGTAGTTATATAACTATATACACAACTATATTTGAAATAGATAACAAATGATAAAAACAAAGAATTATAGTATACAGAATAGGTACTAATTAAACACAGTATATAACGAATGAATTGTTTTTTACTTATTACACGCTCATTATAAAAAATAGATAGCTGCCTATATACGTATACACTGTTTCGTAAAATATTCAGAAATATATTATAATTTTTAGGTGTTGGCTAAAATTCTTGAAAAATAACAACGATTTTTATAAAATGATAATTTGTGAAATTTGAACATTTTAAAATTAAGGCACCTTAATTTTCATTAGACATTCAGGCTACATATTATTTTGTATTACGAAATAATAAAAAAAAATATATATATTTAAGAAAATAATATAAGTTATTATCCATTTGAAACAAATAAAAATAATATGTTTGTGTGAAGAAATGTAATCGATAATCGTAGTTTGCGTTATTCACGATCAATGTCCATTATTGTGTCATTTTATTTTTAACAATTAATATGGCACAACGTTTAGATAATATAAAATATACAAGTACGTGCCTATATGGTGTATTAAGTTATATTGTTTTTGATACAATATAACTGGTTATATATATATATATTTTTTTTTTATAGAAATGATTTTGTTATTTTTACATTTTTATCATTTTAATAATTATTAATCGAACCCATTGTGTACTATAGGTAGATAGTAAAATAATAAATTTTGAACAAAAAGGCGTCGAGCGTGAAACAAATTGGATCGCCTGTAATATCATTATTATTAGAAGTGAGCCACATAGATAATTATTATCGATGTAAAAAATAACCGAAATCTTTAGAAGTTTTAATTTAATTAAAAAACTGAATAGGGTCAAAGTTTCAATCTATTGTTTGTTTTGAGAATCGTCATTTGTTTTCGAATTGAAAAAAAATGGACAAGAAAAAATTTAACGCTAATAAAATTAGCAATTATACCTACTAATTACTATTGTCAATATTATACATTTATATTATAATACTACAAATAATAGTTACAAAAATATAGACTCTATTGATTGTAATTTCAAATCGAAACAATAATTGGAATCGGTAAAAAAATAAAGTCAACTCATCCCTATCATTATTATTATTATTATGAAAGTAAAATAGTGTTTTAATATTTTAGCCTCCAAATGTTTGAGTATAATATAAAAAATATTTGTAAAATAAATTAGTATTGGTACAATTTATAGAATATATGTAGTAAGCCTTATTTAGTATTTACACATATAAATAAGTTTTCCAGACCAAAAATGTCCTTAAAATATGATATAAACATTTTTTTTGTATTCTGGAAATGATTTAAGAACAGTTTGTTTTCTTTTGCTATCTGGGGTGTGTCATCGATCTACATATTATTATGTCTTATAGGATGTTTAAGCATGGATCGCCGGTATAATAATATTATAATATTAAATACACTATTGCACTAATGTACTATTATCAATTCTGATTTTTTGCGAAGTACGAACCCATGGAAAAAGTTCAAATCAATATAAAACTAATTATGTTTTATTATAGATAACGAATATAATATAAGCTAGTACAACCAACTGGCTTATTATTAATAGTATGTACAAATACTTATGAACATGTAAATTTAATTGGAATATTTTTGAAATTTGGATGGGTTTGAAAATCGATAGTTCGAAATATATTACTATACTATCTATAATAATACTTATTAAAGTGTACGGTTATAATTCACAGGTCAAAACACTGAAGTCGGTACTCGTTGGGAGACACTGGATTGGGGAATTTTAACGTGATAAGCTGATTAGACCGACGTTCAACAATGATGTGTTGCCTGTATTCGATTTACACAATAGTGTGTATGGACTACGGTGTACTGTCGCCTACTGCACGCCATTCACGGATATATAATAGAGGTAAGTTTATTGTTACAGTTTTTTTTTTTTTTTAAATAGACAATATACATGCATTTAAATTTTAAATATATCACAGGTGAATTTTAAATTTAAATTTATTAAATTTATGTTTTACTTATATTAGTAATATAAGTAATATAATATGTACCTATATACATATCATCGCGAATGACACATCATAATACTGTTCGTAATAATATTATTGTATTATCATTAAGGTACCTAATTAAAAAAAATAAATAAATAAAAAAAATAGTGCAAAAAATGTTGTGGAAAGGCCATATTTGAAGGGGGCGCTTTGGGGGTTCAACGCTTCTTCCGAAATTTCTTTAAAATTGTATTGTCTGAAACATGATATTTTTTATTACCTAATATAAAAATATAATGGGTAGCTATGTTCAAAATAATCATATATTCTACCGTAAATTATTAGAAAACCCCGCCCGAAAAATCAGTTTAGTAACGGCCTCGTGTTGTGATGTTTATACAACTTTACCTATAGACTTAGGTAGTATTCCGAGTACAGTATTCAGATTAATTTTAAATACTTTTTTCTTTTTTAATGTATTTAATACAGTATTTTGAATAATTCTTACTAGTATTCCGAATACTTTTTTAAGGCTTAATCACATATTTAAAAATAATTTTATTCTTTTTCCGTCAGTGTAAATTGTATTTGTGTAGTAAGTACATAATATTTAATAATATATTAAGTATATTATCTTATTTTGTTTTCCACTAATTTTGTGGGAACAGTAGTTATGTTATTTTATAATTTTAAATATGTTCATTTAAACAATAATAATTTTTATCGATGAAATAAATAGTTTGATTACCTATATTATTAGTATTATTAATTATTATATAGTATTATGTTTATTGATATTATTTTGTTATAATAAATTTATATTAATTAAATTTATATAATTTATAAATTTAATAATTACAGTAGTTAGTGATAGAAGATATTCTTAGAATATTAATTATGCTTCTTTATTACGTTTTAAGAAAAAAATAAAATACCAATTTACTATTATTACTTAAATGAATCACACAATATTAAACCTTGGATATAATTTATAATGAATATGCATTGACATGAAAAAAAAGTTTAAATATAATAATACTATATTTAGGTGCTATTTTTGTTTTTGTAATCTAGTAAATAAAAGTATTTGGAATATATTTTATGAAGTGTTTCAAATACTTAGGGAATACTATTAGCATAAAGTATTTTACCAAAGTCTATTTACCTACCAATAAGAGTTTAAATTTTACCCAAATTATGATTTAAATAGTATTATGCAGTAATTAATTTTTTTTTTTGAATGTCTGCCCCACAAAACATTACTTATTTTTTTTACATAAGGTTCTAAACTAGAATATTATGTATTTTTATTTAACATGATAAATCATCAAACATGTACCAATAACCTACCTAGCTATTATATCAATTATTTTATTATGGTTAATATACTTACAGAATCTTTTAAAAAAATTTAAATAAAATCAATATCAGTGATGTGTGGCACTAGTTGTTCGATTTTCTAACCGAATTTAATTTTGAGAAATAAAACTGAAAATTAAAAATAGGTACTTATTCAAATTTAACTAAATTTTAAAGTATTCCAATTAAATAATAATGTTCATTAATCAATAAATAATACTAATTAAATTAATTAATTATTAGCTAATTATTTTTAATTTATCTAAAATATATTGATTATTGTAATTTGTTTCAAATTAAAGTTAGGTATAGGTATTGTTTACAATTTCAATCCGATTCGAATAAAGAAAGTTCGATTCGGTTCGACTACAGAAATCAGAGTTCGTTACATCCATTCTTCTTCTTCTTCTTCATCTTCTTGATCGTTTTTCGATTTGGAACGTCGTGATTTTCATGCAAGTATATTATTTCGCTTGGATAAATTTCTCCAGAACTCTTTATTCTCTGTGTTCCGGATGCTTTCTCATATTGACATTTGTGTGAGAGTTTTAATCTGGTCTATATAGCGAATAGGGGGTCTGCCTCTGCTTCTCTTTCCTTCGACTTTTCCCTGTATGATATCCTTTTCAATGCCATCTCTTCTCATAATGTGGCCAAAGAATTTGAGTATTTGGCTGTGAATTGTCATCAATAGGCGTTCTTAGGCTTGCATTCTATGCTACTGCAGTATTATAGATACATACGTTGTATGAAATTTCCAACATTATTCTATATGCAGTAATTTTGAGTGCTTCTGTTCTACGTTGACACGCATCATGGGTCCATGATTCAGAGCCCTATGCCATTATAGGGAATATCAGTGTTTTCATTAGATACAACTTCGTTCCTTTCCCGATATCATGATCGTTCCATATTTTAACAAGTTTGGCAATCACGGTTTCAGCCATACCCACTCTTCGTTTAATTTCCTCTTCCAGACCACCTTTATTTGATAAAAGTGCACCTAGATATATTAGACTGTTCTTACAATCTATATCGGGTATGAGGTCAAACGTAGGAGGTAATGTTTTTGTCTTATCAATAGCCATTATTGAGCATTTTGAGATATTAAGTTTTTAGGCTTGCCTCATTGCTACATTTTTCTACTAGTTCTATAAGGTTGCCCGTTTCCATTTCTATTTTCGTTAAGAGCATCGTATCGTCAGCGTATTTTAAATTTGAAATTTTCTTACCACCAATGAACACTCCTACATTATATCCTTCGTAGCTTATCTCATTATCCATTCTTCATATAATATATGTTAAAGAGTAATGGTGGTAATATGTAGCCATGTCCTATTTGAAAACTCTCAGAGAGAGTATCTACATCCACTAGTAAATAATATATTTTATTCCTTTGATAGTATTTAATTATTATTATTATTATTTATTAACAATATTAAATTTTATTGCATATTAATTAATTAAAAATTACAATATATTTAATAATCTAATCTATAATAAGAGTAATAAGTGTTGATATAAATAATGGGAATAGATATTTTGAATTATAAAATTACATTAAAAATAATAACTATTATTCAATAAATTAATACTTTATAGGTAAATTATAAAATATGATATTATTTAATACAACTATTTTTTAATCGATTAAACATTTGTTTGGATATAATATTCTGTCACGTTCTATATTTATTAATTTATTCTGTAATAGCACCAATATATTATGTTATATTTGAGTGGAAAAATGACAGATATTATAGTTGTTATAAAACAAGAGTCAGTTATATGAAAAACATTAGCATTTTTGAAAACATATTAATATGGGTTGGGTATCAGTATAACCGGAAAATATAAACACTACGATAAGATAATTAATATTGCTTTAAAATGTAATAATTAGATAGTAATTTAAAAAAAAAAAAAATTTGGGTTTGCATTTAGAAATTAGAAAGTCTACTATAATTAAAAGCCCAGAGTTTGTAACAATATTTTTTTTGTATATTTGGGAAAGTAAATTCTGAATTATTAAACGTTTGTTCTCAAATTTTTTAATGGAATTGTAATAATATAGTAAGTTAGTATAAGTACTTATATAAAAAAGGATCCATAATTCATATTAACTGCTGAATTTAATTAGTATGCGATTACCAAAACTCTGCAAAGATTTATCAATTCACTAACATTTAAAAAATTTTTTTTTGGAACTTAACATGTAGCGAAACCGAAAATATTGGAAAACAAACGCATTCAATGTGATAGATACATAATTGTAATAATATCATAATATTATATGAAACGATTAATTTATTTATTGGGTTATTATAGGTACCGATTGAGAACGTTAGAGACATACTTATTGAACAGTACTTTACAATACCAAAGGGTCGTGAGAAAAACGTTACAGCGTAAAACAAGGTCCAAAGCTATATGGCTATAGACCAAATTTTCGTGGTTTTCCAATTTTACTACAGAGTATTTGATTATTTTAAACATTGTTTGTGTTGTTATATTAATAAAATTATAGAGAAATTGGTATTTAATGAAATATTGGGAGGGGCTTAAGTATTTTAAATCTCCTCTTCCAATACAAATTGGGCGAAAAATAGAATTGTGCTTTTACCTAATATACTTAATATTATAATGTGTGAACGTGGTTAAATTATGTTGTGATTTTTTTTTTTTGTTTTTGGACGAGCAAGAGCTTGTATAACATTATATGGTATAACTAATAATTTTATTGTTTGGATATAATGGTAAATAAAGGAAGAATAACGTTTCATATGTACTAATGTTGGTTAAATATATAATATATAATATTATGACTTATAAGATACCAAAACAGTTTTTAATTACTATGGTCTAATTGTTTGAGGAAGAAATGACTGGTATTTATTAAATCTTTTTAATTTATATATTAGTGTATACCATTTAATTCTAATATAATCATTATATAGATAAAACTATTATTTAAATAATATTTAGAACTAAATGATTGGTACATCTGCATAATATGATATTTTATTATTATTTGTATTAATTAACATACAAGTTTTATTGTTGTTTTGAATTTTAATATAGTTAAACGTTATTTTATTTCTTAATCACTGTAAATACATATTTAACACGTTTAAATTTTAACTGTTTTGATCACGTATACATCAACAAAGGTCCCTATTATCATATACGTATATATATAGGTATTTTAGGTAAATTATTTTATAAATTATTATAATATTAATAAAATATTTAGGTATTGTATATATATATTTATAATTTGAATCTACTATCAAATAATATGTCAAGTCTGGTTATAACGTATATTTAGTTATTTAATTTTGAGTAAAGAATATTATAATATACTTTCAACTTTCAAGGACGTTATGCCATCTAATTTTAATGTTTAAAAATTTAGAATAAATTGAGTAGAATACGAGAGATAATGAACTCATACATTTGAATTATTATTGACATACTTCTAAGTAAAGATAAATGATTTACATAAACATTTTATTAACATAACATATATATAGGTATATATTATATAGGTATTATACCTATTATATAGGTATGGTATAGTGTTTTGATGTTTTTAGAGTTTTCGTGGCCATTTTTAGCAATTGGTAAATATGTGCACCGGTCAATGTATATAATATTATAGTAATATAATATAGTGATAAAAGGCGTCACCGTCAGAAATGACCTGTGATTATTGACACGTTTGTTAGCCACCAAAAAAAAAATATAACGTTTTGGTTTGATAATAATATATTTTTGGTACAATTAATATTATTTATTTTGAAACTTTAAAAACATGTATTTTGATTTATGATATGGTCAAAACATTCAAGGATTGAAATATTGCTCTTTTTTTGGACGTACCCAAATCCATTTGTCTTCAGGTACATTCTGACAGACAAACGGTGCCTTATACATTCTGGAAACTGAACCTGCAATGAATCCGTCAAGTCAGGATATAATTTGAAGATGCATTTGGATAAATCCAGAAATATAAAAAGTAAAATATATTTTTTATTTAACAAATGCTTTGTAACATAATTTGTATTTTTAAACCATTATTTGTATAATAGTAAATATGGCTATTATATAAAATTATATAAGTTTTGATATTTTGAAGTATAGCTATTATAGTATAGCCCTACATATATCCTGTATCCTGACAATCTTCAAAAGAATTGGTTTTATCTAATATAAAGAAACTAAATAACTTCAAAAAATTTCCTCTCGCATTTAACTATTTATAAATTAAAAGATTTTAAAACCAACTTCCTGTAACTTTCCTAAAAAATAAAAAGATTTAAAACTCGTTTAACTAGAATTTTATCACTATTTACATAACTCAAGATAAATTTAGCGACAAAAAAA
Organism: Pemphigus obesinymphae; assembly: GCA_025469235.1. NCBI lineage: Eukaryota > Metazoa > Arthropoda > Insecta > Hemiptera > Aphididae > Pemphigus > Pemphigus obesinymphae. The sequence continues at coordinate 14,585 of JAIPRL010006679.1, forward strand.
AACTATTTATGTAAGTAGGAACATAGTTTAAGAGTTATTTAGCGTTATCTACACGAGAACTGCACCTGAACAATGAGACTGCTCTCAAAACTCATACAATGTATGATTAATTTTCCTTAAATTGAAAAAAAAAATACAATTTATAAAACTGATTGTAACTACACAATTTAAGTATCTAATTATAAAATTGTGAACAAAGTCATTCGAATTTATTGGTTTAATTGCATTGTGAAATTAATTATTTTTCGAAAACGTATTATGTTATGATCATCATTTCAAGTGTTCGTATATTCAAATCGTTAGTACCTATTTAGGTATACTGTGTAATTATAAATTTGAAATTACATATAAACGGCATCTATGGGCTTAGAATCAAGTATAAATAATATTTAGTATTATAATAATTATCGAAATATATTTTTCCATTACGAATAAAATTATCGATATTTAACATTTCTATAGTATAGAAGGGTATCATGTAATATTTATACCGAAATAATAATAAAAACCTTCTTTATACTTTCAAATGTACAGCATTTTATTAATATTTTTATTTGTAAGTAATTATTAATTATAATTGATTAAATTTTTTTGACTTAATGATTACTTTTAGACTTAGATACCTATTCGTTTATATAATAAAATGCGATGACGAAAAGCGATTATTTTCCAACAAATTAATACCTAATATTTATGACGATTTTTACCGGTACAAAATCTATTAAAAATATGTCAATTATGCAATAAAGAATAATTATTATATGATAACATAAAACGATATTCTTTATTACAGACTTGATGATGTATAAAATGTGATATCTAATAAAGAATTTCTCAAAATACAAATTTATATGAGTATATTCACGAGAATTCGTATGTATATTATCAGCTAATTATTGTATAATAATATATAGTATTGCTTTAGTCATTATTTTGAGTTTTAGCTACTTACTACATTTATATTCTTAAATGTATTATATAGCGACAAAATCCGTATATCAACATATAATATATTATTTTTTTTAAAAATATTTTACACGGTTTGTATCAAAATACTCAATAATTATTCTAAGCATACCTATAAGAGTTTTATTTTAATTTTATACTTAGATATATTAATGATGTTTTTGTTGATTTTATTATTATTATATTTATATATCATGTTATTAATTGTTATGTAAAATATCTATATTAAAATATTATTGTGCTAAATTTATAGACTATAATTGACGTAAACTTATTGACATGCAGCCCGAAATCGTGTTTCAAAAAGACGACTTCGATAAAGTCTTAGTCTTAAAAAACCGAATATTGTCATCAGTTAATCAAAATTCAAAATAATTTGGATACATTTTTTCTCAAAAATTAAGCGGTAACGATCATTTGAGTTTTTAGGGCAGCATATTTAGGTTTTATAATATATTATCGATAATCGAATTAATCGAAACAGAGGATTTTAATGGAAAACCAAATGTCATATTCACATAATTGCGATAGTTAATATTATATTTGACATCAAATATTTAGATCATATTATCAGATGTTGATAATATTTCGAATGGAATGATACTAAAAATACCTATAAATTTGAAATATAATTTTTTTTAGAATTTATTTGAAAATATTAATATTAATTTTAAGAACTAACAAACGAGTTTTATTTGTCAAAGCATTGAAATATTTCTAAAGTCAACATAATGCCGATAATATGAAACTATATGAGTAATATAGATATTATATTAGTTGAAAATTTAAATTGTTACCTATACACGGGTACCTTTTTTAAATACTAGGTAGTATAATTTATTGCGGTGAAAGATTATTAGTATCCATCAAATTAAAAAAAAAGAAAATACTATTAGGTAGATACAAATTAGAAAAAATTTAGAGTGATACAATAACAGTCAGTTAATAAAATTTTAGTAAGTTAATATTTTGTTTTATGAACTGTTGAGTGTTTGCTGACATATTAAACAAATTATAAAGATAAATTTTTAACTATTTATTATTGCTTATAAATTATAATATTTATTGTATTTATTGGTACCTACTTATCCATTATAGCAAGTACTTTATTACTAGGTACTATTACGTTAGTATTACATTTTGTTTGTAAAACACATTTAATTTAATTACTACGTACTTTTATTTCAATTTTGTTAAAAAATTCAATGTTTAAGCAATGTTTTTTCAATAATTTGTTGACAAGAATCGATTTAATGTTAATTTACATCTTACTTTTGTATCTTTGTATTCTGAAAACTTAAGTATTGATAAAAAGTTTCACATTAAATCTTTATGTGGACTCGTTTAAATTTATGAATTTTAGGTTAGTACCTATCTTACATTATGTTTTTGGATTTTTTCGAATGGCTGAAACAACAATGAAAATCACCACAAAAAGAAGATTTATAATAAGCCAGTAAAAAAAAAAATTCACCAATTAGATGTAGATACACTGTACAGGGGATATCACATTACACCCGTATATCATTTATGATACTGGTAAAATTCAATGTGGCATTTTTATGAGTTCGTGTTCACAGACTTGGGTAAAATTCTTTTTAAAAGTATTTCAAATATATTATATTCCCATAGAAACAATTTAAGTTAAATTTGAGATTTTTTTTGTGGGGGGTCTTAACCTTTTCTTATTGCGCTTATGCATATTCCGAATAGGTAGTGTATTAGATACTAAAAAAAATAATACAAATTCTGAATACTACCAGGTATGCGTGTAGATATAAATTAATATACTTCACAGGCACATAGAATTTATAGTAACTTTAACTTAAATTATTCAATTGATACTAATTATTATCATGCAAATCGTGCAGTACATATCAGTGAACTTTATTACAAATAGACAAAGAACCGCTATTACTAATATATTTTGAAAAAATTTTGTAAAATGAAATTTTAAAATATAAAAATTAGTTTTGCTTAGTGAAAGAAGAATAAGACCAATTCTGTAGAGTAAAAGAGGAGACTGTAATTATTTAATGTTATAATTAAATTGTATTAATATTATATAGGTATCTAAACTAAGTAAAAATGTCGGTATATACATTTTTATAGTATGATAAATAAAACGTATGATTAAAATGTCAATATGTTTTCAACGGAATTATTGAGAAAAATTATTACTATCTGTATATACAATTTGATGGACGATTACAATAAACAATAAGTCAAACTCAACAAGAAAAATACAAAAGTAAGTAGTAAGCTTATAAATTAAACTGACAAGTGTAGGTAATAACGATTTTAAAGCGTGTATCTATATTTAAGTAAAATATTAATATTTTTAATTCAATAACAGTGTGCATATTTTAGTGTAAGTATAGAATTGGATATTATTTTATTAACAATTAATTGATTAATTATGGACATTATTTTCATCAGTGCTTATAAAATTATTGTATAAATAAAAAAAAGTTCAAATTCAATAATAATAATATCAGATTGGTAAGTTTTTATATGCATTAGATATGATTTACATCTTATAAAAATATTTACTATTATTTTATTCAATCAATTATTTGTTGTTTGATAATATTATGGTCGTTTTGGAGATGTATTAATCGAAATCATATATTTTATTTATATATTAGTCGTTAACATAATATAATAAGTTATATCAAGGAATATCAATGTTCAAATTATAAATTTAATTTGTATTTATTTATACTTTATTATAGACTACTCAAAATGAATAGGTACCTAATGAGCTGTTAGTAAATAAATGTGAATATACATATAATAATAACTCAGGTAGATAGATTATAATTATTCTTGTAATTACAATTGTAGTATTATTATATTATTAATATTATAATGAATTCAATTAAAAAAGGCTGACATAAGATAGAATGCCAGACCAATATACTCGTATTGTTATCTATTTTTTTTTGAATTTGTTCTATTTAAATTTTAAACTTTAAATCTTATACAAAATTTGTTTGACCTAAAATTATTATTATCAGTAAAAATAAATTTCGAGTAAGAATTAATACTAGTTAAAAGATAGCCATCGTCAGGTTTTATCACTTTTGTTCTATAAATTTATGTTATAAATTATGTTATAATTTAAAAAAACATTATATTATATTATTTTTTTAAAAAATTATAATTTTTATTATTTTATATTTCATGTAATATTAAATTAAAAGATTTTTTTTAGAAAAAATTCATATAATTTAGTAAATACTACATTATTCATCTTTTCAAAACTTTAAATATTCAAACAATTGGTCCAGCTGAGACTTATATTATGATAAAATGTATTTAATTTTAATTAATTTTGACATATCTATTATTTTATAATTGACTAATATAAATTATTTTTTTGAAAAATATTTACCTACCTACATCTAGTTTTATTGGTTTCGTTAAAAATAAATGGACTTTTTTTTTACACAATTAGTAGTAAAATTAATTGTCCCAAATGGGGATCATAAATTATTTGAAAGTACAAAGCAGCAATAAATAATCATTATTAAAAAAAAAATAGTTATAATTTATTATATTTTATTATTGTTTATTAATGTGTAATATAATTTTCAAAGATTTTCATAGTGTTGTGAAAAAATATCTAAATAACTGCGAGTTTAGATCATGAAAAGGTATCTTATGTATAGGGTTATTTTTATCTCAAACAATGCTATATCTCGGGAAGTATAAATAATTTTGTGAAATATTTACCAGAAAGTCATATGTATACTCTATTCTATATATATTATAATATTTATATTATATGTTAAACTATTAATATTATACTATTAATATTAATATTTTCAAAATAGGCCCGACCCGACCCGAGAGAAATTTTAATTTAGCATGACCAAACCCGATCCAACTTGATAATAAAACGTAAAAATTAGCCAAATCCAAAAATTCAAAAATTTAACCGACCCAGTTGAATCACAAAGTTTAGCCGATCAGATCCGATACTCAACCCGATCCAGCTTCTTACAATTAGGTAAGAACAATTGTATTTAACAGTTAACATTCGGCCAAAAATTCAGCAAAAGATACTTCATTTATTATTTTACTAAATATTTAAAATTAAAGGTATTAACTTAATTGGTACTAAAAAATATTCAAATTAATATTTGTTATTGGTCGGTCAAATATTTTTTGAGATTATTAAAATAAATATGACTAAAAAAAATAGGGAAAAATATTTCTACGAAAATCAAGTTTCAAAAAAAAAAGCGGTAAGTAGAGGTGGAAGCATTTCTCTAGTCCGGTTGGATTTTGGTGGTACATATGTTAAATTTGAAAGTCACTCACAATTTTGATTGGAGCTCGATGTAATATTCGTAACTATTAAAGATTAATACATTTTTTTTTAAATTTTATAATGTCACCATATATATTTAATATTTATAGTATTTTAGTAATATATATATATATATACGGAAGGGCCTTCATTGTAATTATAATTTTTATCTAATGTTAATAAATGTTTTTGCATATTTTCTTTTTCTTTGCCTTCTCTCCTAACTATTTAGGGTCGGCCATAAATATATTTTTTTTCATGTTTATTTTGTAAACAATTATTAAATTTTTCAGGAATATTTGATTTTTTCGATAAATTTTCTAAATTGAGCTTTCTGCGTTTCATTTTTGAAATTTTTCTTTTCAATTATCTATGCATGCGTCATAGATAGGTAGGTATATATTATGTTTTTATGTTATTTTTATTAGAATAAAGTTGGTTTCCTAGTAATATATATATAATGTATATATATATAGTAATCATGGCAACTTTATTTCTTATTATTCTCATTTAGAGTTTTTCTTTATATGAATAAGAAAATTACCTCGAAAATCAAAAATGATCTCTGAAAAGTACAAATTCATCAAGAACGAATTTACAGTTATCAAAAAAGCTCTTTATTCCAAAACTTCTCCTACTCAACTCCTGTAACACCCAAAAAAATGAACATCATTGTAAAACCAATGTAAACTTTACTTTGTTCAAAATTCAATAGTAAAAAAAAAATTGACGAATGAATTTTCTAAAGTAAGTACTATTCTAATAAAATTGGTACACATATAATGATTGAATCAAGTCTTTTGGTCGAAATGTTGTTTCCAGAAAAAATAAAAAAAGCATTATCGTAAAACTAAAAGGTCCTTCGCTTCACTCAGAACCTAAAACAATATTGTTACAGTGCGAAAAAATTACAATATAATAACTACATAACATATAATACATGACCTTTAAAAAGTAATATATTATAAAACAGATATTGGCAAAGTTTTTTCTAGATTTAAAAATAGAATATGGCACAACTGACTTTGCATTGAACTTGAACATTACGGATTTGTAAAAATAAATATAATATATTATAACTTATAAGCATACTGACATGAAATTAACATGTTTTTGTTTATTTATTTTATTTATATAAATAATATTTGAATACGTGAATACGAATGAAATCAATGAAATGGAATGGCTCAAATTGTAATATTTATACTTAAAATATTTTACAGTTTAGATAGGTAGGTACTAGTAGTTTTTCACAAGATAATGAATGTATAATATTATAAACTACTCAGTCGGTATGAAAAACAAATGTTTCATAAATATTTTGAAGAAGTAAAATAACGTTTTAATGAAATTTTTAGCGAGGAAAATTAGTGTAAAATTCGATTTACATTTTAATTTTTAAATACAATTTAACTATTTTGATCATATTCGTAAAATAGTACTCAAACATTAATTTCCGGACTAAAATTTGTTCTAAAAACATTTATTTTACTTTTGGAAAAATATTTTAAGAACATTCTGGTTACATGTATTGTGTCTATGGTAGTTATTACTAGGTAGTTACAATTTCAATTTTACTATCTATTTTCAAAATTAAGTTATATGCTTCGTGAAATATTCAAAACAATTTTATCGACTGGTAAGTATAGTTACAACTCAACTTATGAATTTGTGTATGGGAAAATGGTATCCTTTGACTATTCCAACATTTATTAGAGATATAATCTAGAGGGATTATTGTGTTTTCGAAATTAAAATTTTTTTTTTTTAATAACAATCTATAGTTTAAACTCGATTAACAATTAACAGTCTCTTCTTTTCCTCCACCTTCTCTTCACTTCATCCATTCACACTTAATCCTGGGTTTCATATCCTATAATTGTCTTTCTTGGAATTTTTATATATTTATATTTTATATTTTATACTCTATACTCTATTTAATCCTCTCTCCCTGATGTTTTGCCATTTCTTAAACTATATTTTTTTCAATAAACAACAGTATAAAATTAAAAGGTAACGTTTTCGCTTAAATATAATTGATATAATGGTCATAGCTGGCGAACGAGAAGAAGATGGAATTATATATACTCTATATATATATATAGATGCGTACACCTCAAATAAACTGGTGACAATTTTAGTATTATGACTGAAATTAAATTCTAGAATATATATATTATGCAGGTATTTATATTGCCTAATATTGTAATATGTATGTATTTATAACAAATATATTGGTGGGATGATTGCAAATTATAGTGGTTGGCAAATTAAATGACGCTCCGGAAGGTGTTGGTACGTGTGTATAGATTTTATTTTTTTAAATCACAAAAAAAAAAAAGAAACTGAAATGATGTCTTATTAAATTGTTGAGTTTTAAAAAATGTAAAAATCGTTTGATCTTTCAATTGTGAACATAAATTTAAAACATGATAATTTCAATGTCTTATATTGACAAAATTATATTTTTTATTATGACATTTTAATAAAAGTATGCCTAATTATTTCAAGTAAATATATATACTTTATGAAAAATAATGTATACCTAATTGATTCAAAATGTATTTATTTTTGTACTTAGTCCAATGGCAGGCTCATGGGGAGGGGGTCATATAGCCCCATAGATGGTTTTTGCATTCTTTGTTAATATATTTTTCAATCAAAAATAAATTATTTTACACTTATGACTTGTTATACTATTTATATATCCCCTGTATCCATTTGAAAATGCTGAACATGCTACTATCTCCGCCTATAGATTAGAAATACAATGAACATAAGTAAACCATACTGTAATGAGGTAAGTTTTGACATTTCTCAGTAGTTTACTGTCTTTGAAATTGCGAAAAATTGGTGATTTTTATTCTATACATTTTTAGGAAAAATTTTTACCTAGGTGACTAATTATTTTTTTGTAATTTAAAAATCAATATTCCAAACGCATACAATTTTTGTGTGTATTATTTTATAGAATATGTGTGAATATTATAGTTTTAAAATATTTTTTCAAAAGATGGAAAAGTAAGTGAAAAGGGTAAAAACAATATATTTTTAAATACTCCAGGAATTATTTAATTAATTATTTTATTAATATTATTTTTATTTTTCGTCGAATATATATTTATATCATTTGATAAGTTATTTAGAATATAGGTAAGTTATAGTATTTTAATTTTTAATAAGTTGAAATAATAACTATAAGGGAATATATTTCATAGAATGCGTAGCTAATGATAAGTTTACATAAATTATTATAAAATAATTAATTATTAACCCACAGAGAAATAGATAACTTTTTTAAAAACATATTTATTTTTATTTATGTTTAAATTTTGAAATAATAAAACCATTTGTTTATGTTATTATAATATATTAAGTTTAAGTATACCGTATAACCTATATCAACTTGATATGTCAGTTTAACAAATTTTGTTTGTTATATATGTAATAATATTAAGGTATATAAGAGTAAAGTTTAAAAAAGGGACACATAGAGATAACATATATATATATGCTAGTTGTATACGAAAATATATGTAAAAATATTAATACTGCTTGCTATATCCAAAAAATTAAAAAGATATGTATATGATATATTTTAATTATAATTAAATTAATATTTTTTACGAATAAATACTAGTTTTATGATCAAAGTATGCCTTTTAGGTTAGTTATAATACAAATTAATAAAAAAAAAATATGAAAAAAAAATGTAATAAAAATGTAAACTGTTGCTGTAAGTTTTAGTTATATTAGGAGCGTCATTATTATTGTATAAATATACAAGACTATTGCAAGATATGAAAATGTGGATCTAATAATATAAGACTTTTAATAATATAAGTACGTAAATAAACAGAATTATTTTTACAAATTTATCCTTCTAAAATATATTTATGAAAACCTACTCAAAAAATATTTTTGAACAAAGTCAATCATAAAACGACTTGTATTTAGATATTTAAGTATTTTACATGAGCTAAGATATACAGGACTGACATCGAATTGGCCAGTGGTGGTGGTGGTGGTGGTGGGTGGGGGTGTGTTCTTTAAATGTTTTCGGTGGTACAATCGTGTTTTTAGAGATATCTAATGGTGTTAATGAATAATTCATACTACAATAAATCCTACACTGTGTACTGTAAATATCGTAAAGTCCAGTTCGTAAATCTGACTAATATTTTATACATACATATTTTCCTATGCGTAGATAGTGCTGATAACAACCTTATACCACCGGAAACATTAAGGTACATTGATAAAATATTCGATACATTCTTGTACTTTGTTCAGGGTATTTTTATTTAAAATCTATAGATAATATATATAATAATATATATAGAAAAAATGTACATTATGAAAGAAAAATGAATTTTCGACTACGGCTATCCATATAGGTGGTGTGTTCAAAAACTCAACTCGAGTTAATTATAGTCAATAGCGTGTCGTTCAAGAAAACAGAGTTAAAAATTCTATGACTACCGTTTAAAAATGTTGTATTATTCACTCCAAGTTAACCATAAGTAACCCAAATGAAAGTGCAAGTAGGTTATTCGTAACTACTGATAATAATTCATTATATAGAGATAACAAGTAATTTTCATTGATATTTAATATCGAGCACATAATTATCTTATTCTGTGTATTAAATACGATTATAAAGAACTTTATATTATAAGTGGTATCCGGAAAACAGTATCAGAGAAAAAAAAAGTAATAACAAAAAGAGTATTATTATTATAAAAAAAAAAAAAAACATGCATCATAAAAAAAAATTATTTTAATTATTTAAAACGACTACTACTACACTAAATGTTTTCCTATTAAAATTAAGAATTTTCATTTTTTTCTAAGAAGCAATATTGTTTAAAAAATTATTTTAATTTAAATATTTTAAATATTTAATATAATATTTTTATATTTTAAATATGGTTTTGATTTGATTTGTTTTGTTGCTTACGCAATATAGGTATATGCATTTGGATACATTTTTTTCGGGTACTTTTTTTTCTATTAACATTTAAGCACTGAAAAAGTGAAATTTTAAAATCATGTTCGTTCCTCGTAGGTCAGGTATCAAAAGATCTTATCACTTACTATAAATATTAATTTATATTTTGGATTTTTGGAGTAATTACAATTAAACTTTACTCTACTCTGTCATTGACTCTAATTACGAATATTGAAACCATAGAGTAATATTACTCTATGATTGAAACGCATCCCAGGTTTGAAAACGAATTGTAAATTTCAGTTATTTGATGTGTACGTGGGATAGCGGGAAAAAAGTTCCATCTAGCGGTGCGATTGCGCAATATAACCGAATGACCATATTGTTAATGGTAAGCACGGGTGCAGATATTATGGTTGTGCGATGACGCTTGCAAAAACGGCGTCAAAAGTTCTTATCAATTTTAATCAAAAACCTGAGCACTTATAGCGTTCCTCGTGCATTTGATACAATTATATAAATATTTAGTACAAAATAATCTTACAGAGGAGGCAGGAGCGCAATAAATACGCAGGTTTTGGACTCATTTGATAAGAACTTTTGACGCCGTTTTTCGCTACAAGACACGATGGGCCGTCGTGCAACCGTATCTATAACCGTATCGTTAGTATCTACAGTCCGTGCACGTTAAGAAAACTCGCCCGTCATACGCAGGTTTGAATTATAGGCTCAGCGTTACCCAAAATAACGCGGTGTACCGTATACGTGTATTGGGGTGGAAACCGGTTGCGACCGACTCTATGAGGCTCTTTCTTAACGTGCACCTAATATAATATATCCTTGACGGTAAGTAACCCTACTGACCGTAGTTGATTGATGAATTGTGACGTATGCCGAGGGAAATTCCCCCCCCCCCATACCCTATTTTTCGGACACTATACGTGGCTAAATATTTTGCTATATATAATACGTATTACTGTCTATCTGTTTTCCAACCTGTATGTATATAGCCGTGTATTAGACTCGTTCGATCCACGATATCTCTGATAATTGTGTATACTTGTTTTCACGTTTTTTTTTAATGGACCATACGTTTGTTGTATCTGTGTTACATATGCATAACATATAGCAAATTTACATACCAAATTCTTACTACAGTTTATTTATAATTAATATTAAAATACATTTACCTATTATAAAATTTGTAGAAGAGAACATAAACTATGCTCTAGCGTGGGTTTTTTTAAAAATTTTATTTTAGATTCTGAGCGTAGCGAGGAAGCTTATGGTTTTACAATGATGTTTATTTTTTTTTTTTATTTTTCTGTAAACACTTTTTCTACCAGAAGAAGTGCTCCGATTTTTACGCTCATATCCGTTTCCGGTAGCAAATTGCATCTAGTTGGTACTTTTAAGAGGTCATTTTTCGATTTTCATAATAGTTTTTTAATGCGTAAGCAAAAACTACCAAAAAATTACGAAAAATACGATTTTGTAAAATC